>PITA01018947.1:9590-39119 GCA_004023965.1 Spilogale gracilis | reverse complement strand
CAAAACCCTAAATCTGTCTGTTCAAATGTTGCAGCAGGTACCCCCTGAAGATAGTAATATATTCTCATATCCCAACAGAGCCTCTGTCTGCCCTGGGTCAGGGGAGAAACATTTTTTTCCCTCCCCACCATACGGGAGTTCTGATAAAGTTCTCCAGTCTCTTTCCACAGGCTCCATGGGCGTGTATATTCCCTCAAAAATTGTCAGTGTGTAAAAAAAGCGTTTTAAAAACAAGTTTAAGACTTAGCAGAGGATTAGAACAATAGCTCCTAATTCCCTCTTTGTAATTTTCCAGGAATTAAAAATAACTGGTCAGTGGTACGGATGCCAATTCTGGCCAGTGGTTGTTTTGCAAAGGTTTAGGATAAAATGTAGGAAAAAAACTGCTGAGGAGGTTCTTTCCCTTTTGGGCAGTCTTATTTCTCATAAAATCTACAGGAGCTCTAATCAGCATGTGGCTCAGTCACAAGTACAGGGCTAAGCTGGCTGCACTTTGACTGACTCAGGGAATCACGGGCTCTCTCAATCTCCCAGCCAAGCACGGTGTCCAGCACGTAGCAACGTGTAATAAAGGCTGATGGGAAGGAAGAAAAGGAAGGATGAAATAAACCAAGAGAACAAAATATTAATCATGTCTGGCACTGGTATACTCCAGGTTCTCAAAATTTGTTGAAAAGACGAACCATCTATGCAAAATGCCCAAATTTAAGTTTTTTTAAACTTTCTTTAAAAACTGGTTCTGAGAATTTACATAAAAGGCAGGTTTTACAGGTGCTAATAAATTGTAAAATTTTGAAAAGGAAGGTTTTTATCGCGGGAAAAAAACCCGGGTGGAAGAGAAAAAAAGAGTAATGAGTAGAAATTAGTCCCAGCAGATAATAGAACATATTATGAAGCTTTAGGATCAGAATAGTTTGGGACTGGAGAAGGAATAAACAAGAAAGATGAGGGGTCACAATAAAAGTTTAAAAATGCATAGGAGAATTTAATTCACTATAGAGGCACACAGTAAATGTTATGCTATAAAGGTAGCAAATCAAGAAAAGTGTTTCATGCAACTAGGAAACAATAAAGCCAGATTTCTTTCACTCCTTATACCAAAATTAATTTCAGATGAATCCAAGTGTCTAAATATAAATATGTATAAGTATAATAGTGAAATAAGTATAAAAATGAAGCTATAAGAGAAAGCTTCAGTGAACAGAGAATTACAAAGATGGACAGGATGATCTTTTTCTATGCAGGGTATAACACAACAATCAAAAAGCAAACGGGGAAAATATTTACAACACAGACACAAAGAGCTAACTTCCTTAATTTAGAAAGTGCTCATACAAACAAAAAATAAACTTAAAGAATAATGAAGCACACAGAAAATCTGCAGGAGAAATACATAACAAAACAAAAATCATAAAAAAATGCTCAACTTCCCACATATGTAAAGCGGTAAAATACCAGATGATTTCGCTCATATGTGGAATTTAAGAGACAAAACAGATGAACACAGGAGAAGGGAAGGAAAAACAGAATAAGACGAAATCAGAGAGGGAGACAAACTATGAGAGACTCTTACCTCTAGGAAACAAACTGAGGGTTGTTGGAGGGGAAGTGGTTGGGGGGGGGATGAGGAAATTGGGGGATGGGCATTAAGGAGGGCCCATAATGCTGTCATGAGCACTGGGTGTTATATATCACTGGTGAATCACTAAATTCTACCTCTGAAACTAATAACACACTACAGGTTACTTAAATTGAATTTAAATTAAAATTATTTTTTTAAAAGATTTTATTTACTTATTTGACAGAGAGAGATCACAAGTAGGCAGAGAGGCAGGCAGAGAGAGAGGAGGAAACAGGCTCCCTGCCGAGCAGAGAGCCTGACACGGGCCTTCATCCCAGGACCCTGAGATCATGACCTGAGCTGAAGGCAGAGGCTTTAACCCACTGAGTCACACAGGCGCCCTTAAATTAAAATGATTTTTAAAAGAGGTAAAATCACATCAACAATGAGATGCTCCTTATTTTATTCATCATACTGCAAAAGTCTGGGGAGGCCCTGGGTCACTGACCACTGACATACTGTTAAGGGGAGTATACATTAGATGCAACATTTCTGGGGATTTTGGCAAGGTTTATGAAAACTTAGAAAACATGAGGGGTGCCTGGGTGGCTCAGTCAGTTAAGCATCTGTCTTTGGTTCACATCGTGATCCCAGGGTGCTGGGAGAGAGCCCCCAGTCCGGCTCCCCTGCTCAGCAGGGTGTCTGCTTCTCCCTCTGCCTGCTTTCAAAGAAAGAAAGAAAAATCTTTAAAAAAAAAAGAAAAGAAAAGAAAAGAGAAGAAACAAAAAAAGAAAAACCTTAGAAAACGTGGATCTCAGGAATCCCTGGATCAAAAAGAATTTACCCTATAAATACACTCCCATGACCTGAGGTTCTGCTTCAAGGTCAAGGCTCCGGAAGGAGCAGTATTTCCAGGTCATGCACCTGTCATCAGGTTCAGCGCCACAACCCGCACACACTGCTTCTTCTACTCACCAGGGACACCCCTCGATGGCCAATCAAATGCTCACTGTACTGACACCGAATGATTAGGAAGCTCACTGCCTGGGGCTACTTGTACGTCCAGCAATCTGAAGGCAGGATGATGTCCTACCATCTTTCTTAGAGAATATTTATATAGTCCACACCCGTATGCAAAGTAACATTAACTGAATAAATGAACGAATCAATGAATGAATCTCTAAATAAGCCAAATTAGCTAACTGGGAATACCAGCAGGCAGATTAGGGAGACAGGACTGAAATACAGGTGAAAGGTTAAAAAAAGTGAAAGATGACACTTTTAAAAGAGTTCTGTAATAAATGCAACACGAGTCGTGTGTAGAAACCGTTTATACATTCAGTATGCAAAACTACCTTACAATACCTAGAACAACAGGAGTAGACAGTAATGAATCTCACGAATTTTGCAGGTTGGGTTCAGTTTGATGAAACCAAAGACTCTTAAACCTTTGGAGACTAGCTTGTTAAATAACCACGTTCCTGTAAACAGGCAGGCTCAATTTATTGTGCCCCTGGGAAATTCTCTGGAATGAACACAGAAAATGCTTCTGTTGATTAGCCCTTTTAGCTTGCGGCTGAATGCTGACCTAAAAGGGAAAGGCTTGCCCTCCAGATTTTACATAACGTGCCCTTATCAATTCCTGTTAGGGGAACCGTCCCTCATAGGGCTGTGGGGAGGACTCATGATTCTGCCTCAGTAAAACATCCTGTGCTTCCAAGATTCCACTGCCAAACACAAGCGGATCTCCTATCCCTGATGGAGGACTAGAGAGAGAAATTTTAAATTAAGGGCAAATACAAAGAGGAGGATAAAAAGGAGGGGGAAATTAATACAACTGAACAAATTTATTGACTGATCTGTTCAAACGAAGACAGGAACGCAAGGCTGTGTCTGTGTGATAACCTGCCCCAGTCCCAGGGGAACTCACTTGTGACCAGGCCAGGAGCATCAAGGGATTTCCTCCTCCAGCCACCTCCTCAGAGGCTGGCTTGGAGGAGGCAATTTGAAGAGGCACACTCTGAATACTCGGCAGTGTTCTTCCCAGACAAAGGAAAAGAAAGACACTCCTCCTCGAAAGGAGATACTGAACACTCACTGAGAGCTAGTCACTGAAGCCCTTGCCTGCAATTTAGGGCTTACTTAACCAACTTTTGAGTTATTTTCCACAGAGTTCTGAAGAAGGATGCAAAGCAGGAAATGAGGTCAAAGAGAGCTACTTCAGCTGTCATAGTAACAGTAAAATGAGAAGATTTTAGGGGCACCTGGATGGTTAAGCATCTGCCTTCGGCTCAGGTCATGATCCCCGGGTTCTGGAATTGATCTTGCATCTGGCTCCCTGTTCAGTGGCGAGCCTGCTTCTCCCTCTGCCTTGGACTCTCCCCTTGCTTGTGCTCTCTCTCTCTCTCCCTCTCTGTCAAATTAATAAAAATTTTAAAAGCCTTTAAAAGGGCGCCTAGGTGGCTCAGTTGGTTAAGTGACTGCCTTTGGCTCAGGTCATGATCCCCGAGTCCTGGGATCGAGCTCCCTGCTTGGTGGGAGCCTGCTTCTCCCTCTCTCACTCCCTCTGCTTGTGTTCCCTCTTTAGCTGTGTTTCTCTCTGTCAAATAAATAAATAAAATCTTGAAAAAAAAAAGCCTTTAAAATTTTTAAAAAGAAGATTATAATAAACGTACAACACATTATTGATACGGAAACATATATAGCTGGTTTTCTGATTGTCGTAGCTAATTTTCAAAGATGACACCCCATCTTCTACCATTCTCACTGAGAGCGAAACCTCCCATATTTACCCCCTGCAGCCCCTTCCCCTAGAATGCCGTAGATGCAAAGCTGTGGTGACTTCTAAGACTTGGTTCCTAAGAAGGCACGCAGTCTCCACCTGAGCCACTTGGAATGCTTGCCATGGGAGAAGTCCAACTGCTTGAAAGGCTTTCTTAGGAGGAAATGCATACCGGTCACGTGGGAAAGCAGCCTGAAGACAGGTGCCAATCGGCCCCCCACGGAGGCACCAAACACACATGAAGGAGGCATCCTGGACTTACAGACCAGATGAGCCCTCACGGGAGTCCAGCTCAGATATCACTGGATTATAATTCCAGGAGAGACTCCTGGTGAGAACTGCTAACTCATGGAATTTATTCAAGAATAGATCATTGCAACGTTAGCTAACCACACTGTGAAAAAAATATTCGAATGGATTTCTTGCTACTAGACATGAGGAATGAAAACAAGAAAGGCTAATAAACAATTACCGAGCTCTTGTGCCGCTTCTCTGAATGGAAAGCCTTAGAAATGCTTCCTTCGTTTCTGGGGTTATTTGGAAGGAGGGCAGGTCTGAATGGACAGTAGCTGGCAGCTGTGGAAAGGAAGGCAGGTGGCTAACAGGATCTGCGGTGGAAAACAAGCCTTGTGGGCAGGGAAGAGAACAATGATGACCACAGTGCAGGCCTTGGGGCTGTCAGCTGAAGGGCTCAGCAACAGCACTTAGCCTCCAACTTGAAACAGGTTCAGCCCTGCTGATTCCTTCTCTCACAAACTCTAAAATGCTGTAGGGTTAAAAAGGTATTTATATGGCAAGCATAAATGTGGAAATACTTGTACTATCCTAGATTATATGGCAGCACCTTTATTCTTTATTTTCTCTAGAATTAAATCTTGTTTTAGATTTAAATCTTACTGTAGTCCGGGGCACCTGGGTGGCTCAGTCAGTTAAATGTCTGCCTTTGGCTCAGATCTTGGTCCTGGGTGTGAGCCCTGCATCAGTCTCCCTGCTCAGAGGGGAGTCTGCTTTTCCCTCTGCCCCTCCTCTGCTCATGCTCTCGCTCTCTCTCAGATAAATAAATAAAAAGCTTTTAAAAATCTTATTATGGGGCGCCTGGGTGGCTCAGTTGGTTAAGCGACTGCCTTCGGCTCAGGTCATGATCCTGGAGACCTGGGATCGAGTCCCACATTGGGCTCCCTGCTTGGCGGGAAGCCTGCTTCTTCCTCTCACTCCCCCTGCTTGTGTTCCCTCTCTGGCTGTGTTTCTGTCTGTCAAATAAATAAAATCTTTTAAAAAAAAATCTTATTGTACTCCAATCAGAGATGATTATGGAATGTCTTAAACTCAAATTCAAGCCAAAAATATAAAACAAAGTTAAAAGCACGGGCTAGAACAGAAAATTAAAAAAAAACACACACACAATTCAAAGATAGTATAACAAAAACATATTTCAGATATGGAGAGAGCTGGTACTCTCGATAGGAGATTGAGTCTCATAGATGTCTCATCCTTAAAAAAAGCATACGCCAGTCATTTCAACAGTCATTTCTGAGGTTCAAAGCTGCATCTGATATGGGCCTTACAGAAGCAATGGAGGTCATGGGAAACTGCTCAGGGGCCAAATCATTCTATGAGTACACACACCAGGAGCTCCCTGTGGGTGAAGGGTGAAGCTCTGTCCCAATCCAGGTGCGGGAAACGCCTCAGGGAAGATCAACAAGGCCCTGCTGCAGGAATGCCCTCCTCCGGACGCTGCTGCCCAGGTTCCAGTGTGGCCTGTCACCCTTGTCAGTCTAAGAGCTACCTGTTCCTTGTCATGAATCAGTTTCTTTTTTGAATCAAATCAGAAATATAAAGAAAACATAGAGGACTATTCACTTCTGATCACAGCAATATTTTCTATAGTTGCTATCCTTTTCGGCTTCAAGTTTTAATAATCTCATCTGGTAGATTTCAAGCATAGGCTACCCTTTTCTTTCAGCCAGCGTAGGAAGCTGACTCCACCGGCCTAGAGGAGGCACCGGGCTTTGCAGCCTTGATAGACTTCTTAGGTGTTGTACCAAATAGGTATTTCTCTTCAGATAAGTCTAGAAATCTTTCTGATGTAAGTAGAACAGCAGATCATGGCCTTATATTTTGCTAAGAACAAGAAAAAACATTTGACATTGCACCAAAGATAGCATTAAACATAGTTCCTACCTAACAGGATAAAAAAAATGAAAATTAAGGGGCACCTGGGTGGCTCAGTTGATTAAGTGACTGCCTTCGGCTCAGGTCATGATCCCGGAGACCCGGGATCGAGTCCCACATCAGGCTCCCTGCTCAGCGGGAAGCCTGCTTCTCCCTCTCTCACTTCCCCTGCTTGTGTTCCCTCTCTGGCTGTGTTTCTCTCTGTCAAATAAATAAAAAATCTTTAAAAAAAAAAATCAAAATTAAAACAAGGCAAAGGGACAGAAAAAAAGCAGGTTTCTTCTCTCCCACCTCCTCCTCTCCCCACAAAATGTACAGCCCACAGGACGTTTCTCAGTCACACAGTTTAGTGTTCCCATAAAGATGATACTGCACGTTCTCTTTCAGGTTTCCCACTCGCCTGTCACCACCATGGCACCAAAATAACAGTAAAGGAGAGGGTGGTCATGTTTATAAAAACGAGGAGGCTCTGCTCTGAGGCAATGCGGGTGCTTCCTCTCTGAGAAAGAGGGTGACAGGTGAAAGAGGCCTGCAGGCGACAGCATGGAGCCCCGTGAAGCCCCCACTGTGTGCTGTCGGATTCAATCAGGCACTTGGCTCACTGCAACTTGGTCCATGCAGCAGTGGGGGAAGGAGGGCAAACCCCACAAACAAACCGCATAAACAGCATATCTCAGTCACAGGACACAATCGGTGGAACCATTAACAGTGAGGCAAGCCTGTGACAGAGGGCAGTCAGAGGGACAATGCCCCGGGCTGAAAAAAGGAATCCGCCCTATTATAAAATAAGAGAAACGCCAGCAAATCCTTGTCTGTGTTCTTTCTGGGCTGATGCAACGGCAGTACTCAAAAATCCATGTCAATGACATTCTCTAAATCAAGTACAAATTAGCAAAACCATTATTTTAAACAAAGGTAGAAGTTAAACATTTTTATCTGCCGACCTGATTGTGAGCTGTTGAGATAAAAAATCTAGTTCCTTACTCAATGATCAATGGCTTTCAAACACCACAGCTTAATGCAGTGCAGTATCAATATTACAACTGTTACTATACTTAATGCTTCTAATCACACACATGTGCGCACACACACGCACACACACAAATATCATGAGGCAAGGGTGGCCTGATAGATTCTGACACACATAAAGTAGGACCATTCATGTAAAGACAGAATTCGTGATTATAAGAAACAAATAACACCAATTAAAATGATTTTTAAAAGTTGTTAGATTTCGGGGCACCTGGCTCAGTCAGTTAAGTGTCTTCCTTTGGCTCAGGTCATGATCTCAGGGTCGTGGGATTGAGTGCCAGGTCGGGTTCCTGCCCAGCGAAGAGCCTGCTTCTCCCTCTGTCTCTGCCCCCACCCTACCTCCTCTCTCACCCTCCAATAAATAAAATCTTAAGAAGAAAAAAGTTTTTAGATTTCCCTTCTCTACTTCAGTGGAAAGTCACATTTATTGCATATCTACATGTTTCTTGGGCTATACTAAGCAAAACCTCACATGCTTGGGTGATGAGGTCTAGGATATAAGGATTTCTTTTTTAAATATAGACCCACTCCTCTTGTGTCCATATCCATGGGTCATCTAGCTGATCCTGATAAGGAGTATTAAATCTAAAATTAGCAACTCACTGGGAACTTCATGCCCACCTCCCACTCTGCCCCAGGAAGTGTGCCCCCCAGGAGGCACTGAGACCAACCACCCGCAGACCCAAAGGAAAGCAAGCATCTAGCCTGTACTTTTCAGTCAATGCCTAGGAGGTTTTTAAAGAGGAATTTCAACCTCATTTTCATTGGATTGATTTTCTTTTACTCAAGTACCTCGTTGCATTTGAAAATTGAAGATGACCTTATTATCTTAGCTTAAATGAGTCCTCTTTTCTATCTGCTGTGGGGATTCCTCAAGCAAATCCATTTGGGCAAGTATCTGAGGACTAAATTTGCCTGGAGCTGCTGTGCACAAGTCCATAAATTCTGCCCCCAGTACAAGTTCTGGGCTTTGGTTCCCCCATCATGAGCAAGTGTTAGCATCTTCCCTGTGGGCTACAACTCCAATGGCAAAAGACATCTGTTACTTCAGTCAAAACTCTACACCCGCACTGTCCAATATGGCAGCCATGAGCTCCAGATGACTAAATTAATTAAAATGCTATAAAATTAGAAATCCTGTTCCTCAGACACACTCAGGCCACATTTCAAGTGACTTACAGTCACATATTACTAGTGACCACCATACTGCACAGGGCACAAAGTTCTATGGGGCAGTGTTGCTCTACAAGATGAAAGGTGGGTCTGTCCCGCATCCTGGTTAAGATGGAACATCTTCTACCAGGACACACACAGCTGAGAACATTGAAATGACTAGAACCTACGTGCTACAGTCCTTCATTCCTCCGAAGAATTCAAGGTCAGTGGAATACCTAGCAGTGCTGTGAATACTAATCTGAGAAACCAGCATCCTTGGGTTTGGACCCTGAAATCATCCCAAACCTTTCCCTGTGACAGGTTAATACCACCTCCCAAGTGCTTATATCACACGTTTATGAGAACCAGGTGAAACCTTAATTTAAGTAACTAGAATGCTTAAATAACAAATGGGAAGTATTCCGGTTAATTTAAATTTGAAGTACATTCAGTTTTCTCACTTTTATTACAATTTTCTGTAGAACATCAGGTTACTTTGCTGCTCTGCATGGTAGCATTCTACAACACCCAATTCTTACCAATTCAGATCTTATTTACAGTTTTTATAATTTCACAAAAAGCAATAACAGATGCAAAAAGATTTTGGAAAATTTGCCTTAACATTGAGTCAATGACACAAGTGTACAGTTATTGCTTTAAAAGCTTAATATTTAGACTTTTTACATTGAAATTGGCCTGTTTTTCCTAAAGTAGTTTTTTTAAAGTTTTTATTTAAATTCCACTTAGTTACCATATATGTAATATGAGTTTCCGGTGTACAATATAGTGATTTAACACTTCCATGTATCACCCTGTGTTCATTATGAAAGCGCTACTCCTTAATCCCCATCACCTATTTAGCCCTTCCCCCTACCTGCCTCCCTTCCGTTCTCTACAGTTAAGTATGGCTTTTTAAAAAGCTGGTTAATTGTGACTAGTCAAGTGCAGTCTAAATTAACTTGATCTCTATCAGCAGCCTCTGGATTTTGTCCAGAACCATTATGAATTCCTTGGAAGAAATGGATAGATGCTCAAATAAATACTTCATAAGTCAGATCATTCTGATATAACCTCATTTTAGAAAACGGGCCATAGTTCACTATCTGTCCTTAGACTCTGTCCTTAGAATAGAAATCTGCAAAAAAAAAGGGAAGTCTCTAGGGGCATTCTTTGAAAGCCATCCCCACAATTTTAGAGTTCCAGAAGCTCCATACAAATTCTAATCACACATGTAAACAGCAAAAATGAAAAATGATTTCCCTTAAATTCAAATCAAAACCATACTGAGATACCACCTTACACCAGTTAGAATGGCCAAAATTAACAGGACAGGAAACAACAAGTGTTGGGGAGGATGTGGAGAAAGGGGAACCCTCTTACACTGTTGGTGGGAATACAAACTCGTGCAGTCACTTTGAAAAACAATGTGGAGGGGCACCTGGGTGGCTCAGTTGGTTAAGCAACTGCCTTCAGCTCAGGTCATGATCCCGGAGACCCAGGATCAAGTCCTACATGGGGCTCCCTGCTCGGCAGGAAGCCTGCTTCTCCTTCTCTCACTCCCCCTGCTTGTGTTCCCTCTCTGGCTGTGTTTCTCTGTCAAATAAATAAAATCTTAAAAAAAAAAAAAAAGAAAGAAAAAGAAAAACAATGTGGAGATTCCTTGAAGAAGTAAAAATAGAGCTACCCAATGATCCTGCAATTGCACTACTGGGTATTTACCGCAAAGATACAGATATAGTGAAAAGAAGGGCCATATGTACCCCAATGTTCATAGCAGCAATAGCCACAATTGCCAAACTGTGGGAAGAGCCAAAATGCCCTTCAATAGACGGATAAAGAAGATCTGGTTCACATATAAATGGAGTATTATGCCTCCATCAGAAAGGATGAATACCCAACTTTTGTAGCAACGTGGATGGGACTGGAGGAGTTTATGCTAAGTGAAATAAGCCAAGCAGAGAAAGTCAATTTTCATATGATCTCACTTACTTGTGGAGCTTAAGGAGTACCATGGAGGACAGTGGGAGAAGGAAAAAAATTGTGAACTGGGGTAAATCAGAGAGGGAGATGAAGCATGAGAGACTTTGGACTCAGAAACAAACTTGAGAGTTTTGGAAGGGAGGAGGATGGGGATTGGGTGAGCCTGGTGGTGGGTATCAAGCAGGGCACGTATTGCATGGAGCACTGGGTGTGGGGCATAAACAATGAATCTTGGAACACTGAAAAAATAAAATAAATTATTTTTAGAAAAGAAAAATGATTTCATTTTTGTACATGTTTGTTTCCAAGTTTGCTTGTATAATATTCCCACTCTGCATGGACTCACAGGGAAGCTGATGTGGGAGGCAAGGCAGGCTTGGGATTAGCAGCAGAGAAAAAGCAACCCACACATTAGTTAGTGGCCACACCACGGCCAGCAATCCTCTTCCGGGAGCCACACACATTCACGCACAAGCGGTTGACATGGGATAAAGAGAATCTCAAATACAGCGTCAACAGGGAAGAAACTTCTAAGAAAGGCAGCACACTGTCTGGAAGCTGGGAAGACAGTGATGGGGTTAGTCTCAAGGTTTGCCTGCCCCTATGTTCCCTGGCACTCACGTGCAGAGCCATCTCCACCTTCCCTGCCAGTTGCCTCTGGAGTGCACAGGAGGCCAGGAGCCTCCCCAGACCCAGGGCTAGGTTAACTGGTGGTCTTCTTTTTCTCTTGAATATTTCCTTAGATTTCTACTTCTAAAGCGATGAACAATTTAATTGGTTCAATTTTTACAGGGGTTTAAAAGCTCAGTCTGGGGGTGGGAGGATGGGTGAAGTAGGTGATGGGGATTTAAGAGGGACTTGTGATGGGGGGCGTTGTATGGAAGTGCTGAATCACTATACTGTACCCCTGGAGCTCCTATTATACTGAATGTCACTGACTGGGATTTAAGTAAAAACTTAAAAAAAAAAAAAAAGGTGTGGTCTGAGTATTCTACAAAATGTCTTTCTCAGAGAGAGCAATCTTGTCATTGTCACCATCAAGCCCACCCTTCTGCAGCTATACTTCAATAACTGAAATAATAAATTAAATTAAATATGAACAAAAGACTTGAATAAACATTTTTCCCAAAGTACACATCATTAATCATCAAGAAAATAAAAATGGGAAAAAAAGAAAAAGAAAGAGAAAAAAGAAAATCTCACTGCTCTGACCCACTAGGACTTCAGCAATAGCATTACGACATCAGATGTGCACTCTTCCACGTGTGGTTTGGATCAAGTGGTAAGATTATTAATGTATCCGAA
Organism: Spilogale gracilis; assembly: GCA_004023965.1. Classification (NCBI taxonomy): domain Eukaryota; kingdom Metazoa; phylum Chordata; class Mammalia; order Carnivora; family Mephitidae; genus Spilogale; species Spilogale gracilis. The sequence goes on along the minus strand of PITA01018947.1, from coordinate 27,132 downwards.
TGGCAGTGAAAATTATTTTCATCTTGTTAGTTACTCTGAAATATGTTGACTATTGCTTTAAGAAAACAAAATTGTTTCTCATGAATATAAAGTAAATTTCAAAATTACACAAGCTTCTGCCATATTTATTGCTTTCCTCTGCTACCATATCTTCAATAATTTTCTGGGTGCAATGTATTGCAGCAATTTATTCCACCATTTCCATGTGTATGTACATTTCTCTGTGTATGTACATACAAGGTTCTTTGTTTTTTGTTCTGTCTCTAACAACAAAGCTGTAATAATAATAAACATCCTTGCCCATGGTCTGATGTGTCCTTTGGAGGCAGGTAGTCTAGTGGAGTGGGTAAGCAGGAGACACTTAGAGCTTCATTACCTGAGTTCAAATCCCTTTCACCTCTATTCAGGAGGCTGTGTGGATATTCATTAGTAATTCCCAGATACTCAAGTAAATGAAGTAGAACTAGGAAGTACAATGCCTTCTCATCAGCCCCAGCTAACCTTAAACTGCCCCAGTGCACAGGCTAAAGAGACCAAGTGAAGCCCTCATTAGCACAATTCCCCCACCATCAAGCACTGGGCAGAATTTTTACTATATTTTGTTGGTTTGTGTTTTGCTTTGGGGGAAGAGGAAAAGAGATGTCAGTAAGCTCAAAACTATACGACATGGTAGATCAAAAATATGAAAAGATTCTCTCATCCTCATTACCGATATCAACAATAAAAGACTCCCTGGAAGCACAAGGAGATTTTAGAAGCATTAATAACCTTTCTAAAAATGATTTGGTGACATTCGTTCTACATTGTTAGGCAAATAACTCACTCGATAGACTGCAGAAAATGGGCCACAAATTGACCAGGAGGCACATGATATCAAGCACAGAAGAGGGAACAGGACCAAAATTAAATCTGTAACTAGGTTTAAGTACCAAATGCCTAAGAGACAAAGGGATGGCTGGATTAAACGTGCTGGGCCAGATGAAAAGCAACCGTGTCTATATGTTTAACAGTCAAAATTCCTCTCTAATTACCTTTCCCAGATTCGGGAAAGAGAATTAGTCCAATTCAGCTTGAGGGACACAGCGGGTTATCAAAAAAGGTTAAAAAAAACAACACACACAAAAAAACAAAAAAACCCCACAAAACTTAAATGAATAAATAAATAACCCCAAAAACCTGTTGGATAAATTTAGTGGAAGGTGACTTAGACAAGTTATATAGACCCAAGGTTTGACCAGCTGGCCACTGAGCCACTTGGCTTTAGTAATGACTTCATGACTCTATAATACTGACTTCTGACTTGGGTCTTTGCTTTCCTTCTGCCCCCTTTTGGTTTTACCACTCATATGACTTCTAGACAGAGGTACAAAAATTCCTAAACTAGTTAAAATCTTTTAAATGGATGTTTGAACTAACCCTAAATTGAACCCTCTGGAGAGTTCTCTAACTCCAGGATACCAGGAACATACCCTCACTCTGGCCCTAACCCAAACCCCAACCCTAACCCTTAGCCCTACATCTGGAAAGAAAAGAAAGAAAAGAAGCCAGATTATTTGTAAATAAATAAATAAATAAATAAATAAATAAATAAATATATTTTTAAAGATTTTATTTATCTGACAGAGAGAGAGAGATAGCGAGAGAGGGAGCACAAGCAGGGGGAGTGGGAGAGGGAGAAGCAGGCTTCCCACTGAGCAGGGAGCCCCATTGGGGGGACTTGATCCCAGGACCCTGGGATCATGACCTGAGCCGAAGGCAGACACTTAACGCTTAGCCATTCAGGCGCCCCAGAAGTGATACATATATTGGAATATTAGCCATAAAAAAGGAATGAAAGAGGCACCTGGGTAGCTCAGTTGGTTAAGCGACTGCCTTCAGCTCAGGTCATGATCTTGGAGACCGGGGTTCGAATCCCACATCGGGCTTCCTGCTCGGCAGGAAGCTTGCTTCTCCCTCTCTCACTGTCAAATAAATAAAATCTTTAAAAAAAAAAAAAAGGAATGAAAGCTTGCCATTAGCAACCCCATGGACGGAGCTAGACAGTAGTAAACTAACTGAAATAAGTCAGAGAAAGACAAATACCATGTGATTCCACTCATATGTGGAACTGAACAAACAGATGAGCAAAGGGGAAAAAACAGAAAGAGGTCAGCCAAGAAACGGACCCTTAACTATAGAAAAACACTACAGAAAAAACTATAGAAAACTGATGGTTGCCAGAAGGGAGGTGGGTGGGTGGATGGGGGAAAGAGGTGATGGGGATTACAGAATATACTTGTGATGAGCACCTCATGTTGTATATAAGTGATGAATCACTAAATTCTACATCTGAAACTAATATTACATATATGGTAACTAACTAGAATTTAAATAAAAACCTAAAAAATAAAATAAAATGGTAGTTTGAAATTCATAATTAATGAAAAAATGCCTCCCGTTGAGTTTCAGAACTATTGTTCCTGCTAGAAAAGAATGTCTAACAAATACTCATTTCACGCTAAACTGTGGAGAATTCTGATTGTATACAGCTTTAAGCATACTGAGAATCTGTCTGCTTCGTCCAACTCTTGTCAAAGACATTTAATTTGGAATCTAATAAAGTAAAAGATTTCCTCCAAACTCTAGGCTTGCCTCAGGACTTACGGTGATGCTGGCTCCATTTCCTGTAGTCTGAGAAAGCTGGTGAGGGAGGTTCTTACAGAAGTGCTTGGTGACAGTTCTATGCTAAATGCTGAGGCAATGCAAGGAATGCTGAATGTTCCCTCTTCTTTTTTACTCTGAGTTGCTTACACTTGCTTAAATAACCTATATTTGCTGCTCAGTTGGAGATTAAGTCTTGTATCATGACTGAGACATAAAACTGTAAAACAATCTCATACATTCCTTGCAGCAACTAACTCCTTACCACACTCTACACACAAATTTTTAGCGGTGAAATGGTATTTTCCCCCTCTTTTAACCCAGAGATCGTTTTGTTCTATCACGCCATTTAATGTTGATCAAAGGACAAAGAAAAAGAAGTATCTTTAGGAAGGGTTTCCTTTTTCACTTCTGACTTCAATTAGGAAGTTAGGCTGCCTCCTCCTCCCTCCTTTGTCTTTTAAAGAGAAAAAGCCTCTAGTGATAAAAAGAAGTGCATTTCAATGAGCACTAAGTTTTCATAAATCTTTTAGAATGTGTAGAGAGATTCTACTCACAAATTATTTACAGCTCAGATTTACGAAGGAAAGACAAATTACACGCGGAGCTTGAGAGCCTCCTGCGTTTGGTGGTGATGCGGCAACAGGCTTGCTCCAGCACTATAATGCCAGTGACAAAGTAAACATGTGTTAAATATGGAAATTCCTAAAAGATAAAGATTCCTGGGAAAAAGTCTACAGGCCCAAAGCTGTCTGAGGACATCCCTATTAAAACAAGAACATCCTGCTGACTGTTCATTCTCTCCTACCAGAGAATTTGAGGGCACACCTTTTTCTACTGAATTATCTGGCATGTGCTCATTTTCTGTACTTGGCGCTGCATTGAATTCTCAAGAGGAAAAAAACATCTTTTGAAAGAAAGTAACTCTACAAATAGATGTCTATCATGTTTTAAGTATTCTTTTTAAACAGAACTAGATAGGGGTGCCTGAGTGGCTCAGTCGGTTGAGTGTCCGACTCTTGATTTCAGCTCAGGTCACCATCTGGATCCCCACATCAGCCTCCATGCCTGGTGCTGAGTCGGCTTGGGATTCTTTCTCTTCCTCTCCCTCTCTCCCCTTCCCCCACCTTAACATGCACTGTTTCTCTCTCTCAAATAAAGAAATCTTTAAATAAAATAAAATAAAGTAGAGCTGGAGAAAGCATAGAGATCACCTTTTCATTGGTTCTCAATAGATGCTCTTTGGAGCATTTGGGGGTTGGATTTAATGGGCAGCCTCTCAGCCCTGTCCCAGGCCTGGTAAATCTCAGAGGACAGAACCTAGCCATCTGAAATTTTTTTTTAAGATTTTATTTTTAAGTAATTTCTGCGATCAATATGGGGCTAAAGTTCACAACCCCGAGATCAAGAGTTACATGTTCTTCTGACTGAGCCTATTGGGCATCCCAAGACCTCTATAGTTTTGTGTTTTTTTTAACATATTTCTTTTTTTTAAGATTTTATTTATTTCTTTGGCAGAGAGAAACACAGCTAGGGAGGGAACACAAGCAGAGGAACTGAGAGAGGGAGAAGCAGGCTTCCCGCCGAGCAGGGAGCCTGATGTGGGGCTCGATCCTGGATCTCCAGGATCATGACCTGAGCTGAAGGCAGTCGCTTAACCAACTGAGCCACCCAGGCGCCCCAAGACCTCTACAGTTTTAATAAGCATCTTATTTCATTCTTCTGTTCATTAACTTCTGAGAACATCTGTTAATCCTATCTCTTCCCTTTTTGAGCACAGAAGCCTGACCAAGAGTAGACTGGCAGAGCTAGATAGAACTTAATCTAATAATCCAAATATCACACTACTGCAATGTAACATTTACTAAAAACTAAACTACAGAAAGGTGGAATGAACACTTACATTTCCTTTGCAACTATCTTATAGTAATATCTTAGGTCTGTCTCATTCATTTGTTCAGCAAATCTTTACAGAGTGCCCAGGACTAACACATCACCTGTCCTGGCAGCAGGGGCTACACAAGTGCCCTCAGGCGGCATACAAGTGAGCAGAGATGAAACATTTACAGAGGCAGGCAGTTCAAGGGAGCCTGCAATAAACATTACAGGAGTCGATTAACTGAAGACATCCAACTAGCCCTCACTTCTGGTTCAAATAGTAAAGAGACTTCATGTAAGAATGTGTCTCTGGCCAGGCGGGAAGGAGGGCGGGGGAGGGACTGACTGCTCAAGACTGTACGCCAAGGGCAGGGCAGAAACACCTCTAACCATTCTCATTCACGACCAAGTATAAAGGCCGAAGGCTTCCATCACACTGGGGCTGCAGCCTTCACAGGTCCTCTGTACAGAAGTGCTTAAAGGGAACTGAAAGGGATAGGTGACAGAAACCAAGAGCCTCCCTCCGGGGCATGGTGTCTTCCTCACCTCCAGGGCTGCCCGCCTGGGCCTGCTGGGGCTGTTTTCCTGACTCCTCACTCCTCAGACGCTGCTCCTTTGCAGGCTCAGTTGTAGATCTGGGTCCTGCCCCACCCACCAGTTTTGACAGAGAACCCCAACACTCACAGTGTCTTACAGGTTACCGATGGGAGCAAGGCTTCCCTGAGGTCATAAAGTGAAGTAGCAGCTACCCGGCTTGGAACTAGACATCCTGACTTTCAGGCCACTGTTCCTTTCGTTACAAAGTTCCCTTTAAGCCTCTGGCTGTCCCTGAGCGCCCAGAGGTAGGACTAGGGAGGGGGAATAGAAATCCAAACAAAGCAGCACTTCCGAAAGCTGTGGGGAGGAGCTGTAGCCGGAGAGGCTTCTCCCCTCCTCCGACTTCTTTATCAGTAAATGTCCCCAGTGCTGCTGAGGACCTTCAGCCCCAGACTCCCTGTGTTTTCAAGCTTTAAAACAAAAACAAAAAACTGATAAACAATCAGCTTTTCTTTTCAGCCTTGGGCCAGTAAATTAAAAAGGAAGGGTGTGGGGGAAGGAAAGCAGAGAACATACCTAGAATTGTCAACCTTAAATGTTGGCATCTAAGAATATTTGGGGGAAAAAGAAAGTGTCTTATATTTCCAAGGTATAAAAGCATAGTATACGTCTACACACAAAGTAGGAAAGCCACTATTTCAATAAAGGGCAGTTTTGAAAGGAGCAAAAATTCAGACTATAAAAAACTTTTTTCACCTATTTTTTTTATGATTTTGCAAAGACTAGTAAAAAAATCGCACCATGTGGCCCAATCTGTAATATTTAGAAATCCCTACAGACTGGGAAATGTAAACTACATAGGTCAGAGATTCAAAGAACGCAAAGAAGATTTGCAAAAGCATTTGGGAATTTTTCAAGACAAGAACATGCACGAGTTCCAATGGCCAGTTTAAGATCTGAAAACCCCTCATCAGCTGAAAGCTAGGCTTGGCTGTTCCCTCAGACAAGAGGTCACGCTGGATGAGATGCCAATTAAAAAATACTGTGTGCTCTAAATAAATATGAACACCAGCAGTGTAGGCAAACCAGGATATGTCAAAATATACTGTTTAATAAAGGTTAAAAGTCTCTGTAAGACTTAAATCATGCCTCTGTTGCCATTCTTCAGAGCAGTTTTATTTATTTAGAATTTCACTGTTTTATCATTTACAAATTTTTGTTATTTAAAAAATGTTCAAGAAATTCAGGCTAATGCTAAAAGACATGAGACAGATACCAAAATTAAATATTAAAAAGGAAGGTAAAATATTTATTTTGGGATGATGTAGAGTAACATGGGAAACTATGAGAATTTAAAAGGGAACGAATACAAGATACACAAAATCAAAATACCAGGTATCCTCAGTCTGAAAATATGATGAAAAAGAAGATGAAAACACAAACTACAAAGTAAGGAATGTGTGTGACTTATTTAAAAAAAACTGGAAAATCCTGTGAGAAATAGGAACAAGAAGAGTTGAGTAAATACACAGGCCATGCCATGTGCTTGACTGGGATAACTAAACATTTTTAAATGGCCAGTTCTTCCCAAAACAATCTGTAAATTCAACATAAGTATTCCAAAGTTAATGTGAAAGGATAAATGGGCAAGAATTACAAAGTATATTTGCAGAAGAATCCTGAAGAGGGTTAGGCCTATCAGATACTATATTATTTAAACAGTGTGGCAGGGGCAGAAACACAGACAACTAGAACAATGAACTAAAGTGGACAACAGAGAAATAAATACACATACTAAGAAGATAGCACAAAATGATCAGATAACATTGGGGAAGGATTATGACAACTGGGTAACCACTCAAGAAAAAAAAAAAAGGCCCTCTCACCCAATTCCATATACTGAAATAAATACCCCATGAAATAAAGAGTTTTAACAACAAAAATTCTTGTGAGGTAGAAAAAACATATTGGATATTTAAAATATTTCTGGAAAAGAAATATCATACAAGAAAAAATACTTATAGTTAAAAGTGATCATCAAAAAAAGGCTTTCCAATAAAGAGAGATACAACATTTGTATCAATTTGCTAGTAGCCTAGTAAACTAGTACAAATTTTTGGGAAGGCAATTTGGCAATAAATGTAACTTGAATCTTAAATATATTCCTACCCGTGACTCAGTGATTCCACTTCTGGGAATCTAGCCTAAGGAAATAATCACATATAATAAATACTCTCTGCATAGAAAGATTCTCATCACAGTGAAAAAAAGTGGACAAAATCTAAAAACACATTAAAAAGCAGTTAAATAAACGATGCAGTCTTTTAAAATGATGCTCAGAGGGGCGCCTGGGTGGCTCAGTTGGTTAAGCTACTGCCTTCGGCTCAGGTCATGATCCCAGAGACCCGGGATCGAGCCCCACATCGGGCTCCCTGCTCAGCGGGAAGCCTGCTTCTCCCTCTCTCACTCCCCCTGCTAGTGTTCCCTCTCTGGCTGTGTTTCTCTCCGTCAAATAAATAAAATCTTTTAAAAAAAGTAAAATGATGCTTAGAAAGGATGTGTAATAACATTTACATTTTTATAATGTAATGTTAAAAAAATCAAAATATTAACTGTATATTTAGTGAGGAATATAATTTTATTTTAAAATCTAGACTTCTGTATAAAATATTAAAATATTTTATTAAAAACTATATATACCCATCATTAAATATGTACATATATGTGTATATATTTACATATATATTATATATTTTAATAAACATATATACACATCACCTGCTTGATACCTTTAATTTGTTCAAAAAACAGGGGATAGGGCGCCTGGGTGGCTCAGTGGGTTAAAGCCTCTGCTTTCGGCTCAGGTCATGATCTCAGGGTCCTGGGATCGAGGCCCACATTGGGTTCCCTGCTTCCTCCTCTCTCTCTGCCTGCCTCTCTGCCTACTTGTGATCTCTCTCTCTCTGTCAAATAAATAAAATCTTAAAAAATATATATATGACAAATCATTTACACTCAAGCATAGTTAGTTTCCTAAAATGGATGAGGAACATAAAACAGTCTGCGAAAGACTACTTTACTGTTTCAGGTTCCCCCAGCATACATCTAAAAACGACATTCTCTGCCTACCATGAAGAATGGCTCCAGCTCAGGGTTCCCAGAGCTCCCATGGCACCTTTAAGCATTGTCACTCCTGCCATGAGAATGACACCCTGACAGAAGCATGACAGGAATGTCCAATGCTTTGGAATGTTATTAAAAGGACTATGGAATGGGCCTGAAGGCCCAGCAAGAATAATATGCAGCTCAGGACCCAAGAAGGCAAAGAGACAGACTGGATCTCATCCAGTGCTGTAGCTGAAAAATGCACAAAAATATGCTCAGCACAAGGCCAAGAACTCCTGCTCCCCAAGACCTAGAGATGGTCAATCTGTTCCCTTAACTGCATAACTAATCCTGGGAAGTAAATAGAGAGGTCTCAAAGTAAATCAAACACATAGCAGTATACGTATTATTTTAGTGTTAAATATAAGAAAAATTTTGAGTGACTGTCATTTAAAGTGTTTATTATATTTTAGGAAATCTGTTGTAATGGTCTTGCCATCTGTAAACTGCAAGATATATAAAAAATTTATTAAGTTTATAAATACTGATAGGCTTGAGATAACTTATTTTTTTAGAGACAGAGAGAGAGAGTGTGAACAGGCAAGGGAGAGACAGAATCTCTAGCAAGCTCCCTGCTGAGCATGCAGCCCAATGGCAGCTCCATCTCATGAGGCTGAGATCATGACCTGAGCCGAAAACAAGACTTGGTGCTCAGCTGAATCATCCATGTGCCCCTGTTTGACATAATCTGAGGACCGTACTTATAAGTTTAATTTATCAGGGGCTTTTTTTTCTATAGGGATTTACGTTTGTCTCTCAAACATTTTATTTTTTATTTTTATTTTTTTAATATTTACTTGTTCTTTCATTCTTTTTTCAGTTTCTGGTTTTTGGTATGTATCTCATAATTTATCCAATATATCTGTATGATGGCATACATACCTAATTAATTAATTAATTAATGCATATATTGGTTAGATTGCATGAACTTTTGTTTTTCCTGGTGGGAGGGTGATTCACTCATAGCCGAGAGGCACAACGAGAAGTTCTGGAGGGAGGGACAGGATCCATTTCATGCCACTTTGGGATCTGGAGGCCTGAGGTCTAGAGGGGAGCCTGAGCCAAGTTCCACACTGAATTAGGAGGGAGCCTGAGCTGGGCATGGGTTTTGGACAAGACAGAAGTGCAGGCTGTAGTGAAGGTTGGGATGCAAGGGGCGGGAGGGTTGTTGCTCAGAGGTGGAGCTTGGAAGGTGCCCAAGTTGCTGCCTGCAAGCTGATCCATGCCATGGGGTCTCCTCCAGGCTGAGCCTGTCCCAAAGGCCCAGATACCACCTCCTCCTGCCTTATTCTCTCTTGCACAGCCACCTCTCAGGCACTTCCAATGCTCAAAATGAAATATACTGGGGCGCCTGGTGGCTCAGTTGGTAAGGGTCTGTCTTCAGCTCAGGTCATGATCCCAAGGTCCTAGGATTGAGTGCCATATCGGGGTTGAGCCTACTTCTTCCTCTCCAGCTCCCCCATGCTTGTGTTTCCTCTCTCACTATCTCTGTCTGATATAAATAAATAAAATCTTTAAAAATAAATAAATTAATTAATTAAATATACTAACTAAACCCATAAATGTAGTTTAAAATGTCTGGGAGAGGGGCGCCTGTGTGGCTCAGTTGGTTAAGCAACTGCCTTCGGCTCAGGTCATGATCCCGGAGACCCGGGATCGAGCCCCACATCGGGCTCCCTGCTCAGCAGGAGGCCTGCTTCACCCTCTCTCACTCCTCCTGCTTGTGTGCCCACTCTAGCTGTGTTTCTCTGTCGAATAAATAAATAAAATCTTAAAAAAAAAAATGTCTGGGAGAAATCTAATTAACTAAAATTAATCAACAATCAGCCTTACTGTATACAAAATAGCTACAATCATTAACGGCATAATAAGCTTTATAAATTGAAAAGGAAAACTAGCTTTTTTAAAAGTATAATTTCCATAAACTGGATATTATTACTTTTTAAAAAATATTTTATTTATTTATTTGACAGAGAGAAGTAGGCACAGAGGCAGCAGAGAGAGGAGGAAGCAGGCTCCTTGCTGAGCAGAGAGCCCAATGAGGGCCTCGATCCCAGGACTCTGAGATCATAACCTGAACCGAAGGCAGAGGCTTTAACCCACTGAGCCATTCAGGCACCCCTGGATTATATTTTTAAACACAAGTAACTATAATAGTTCTTGGTAAGGACAGTGAGCCTTAACCACTTCTTGGACATTACAACCTACCATTTACTCATTCCCCAGCTTTGCGCACAGCCACACCCATGGGATTCTTTCCTGTGAATGGCAGGGCAGGCCCTGGCCCCTTCTCAGCGCTCTTCCACTGTGAGACCCCACTTAGTAATTCATCCCATCCTCCAGAGATAGCCAATGTCATAAGGCATTATCAACTCAGAGTCATCCTACTAAAGATTTTGTAAGGAAATGGTTAGCAGAATGCATGCATTCTTTTTCATATACCACAGAGAAAAAAATTTAATTTCTTTCATTAAATATCTCTTCCCTTGGGGCACCTGGATGGCTTAGTCATTAAGCAGTCATCATCGCAGAGTCCTGGGATCGAGCCCCGCATCAGGCTCCCTGCTTGGTGGGAGGCCTACTACTCCCTCTCTCACTCCCCCTGCTTGTGTTCCCTCTCTAGCTGTGTTTCTCTCTATCAAATAAATCAATAAAATCTTAAATACATACATACATACATACATGCATATATACATAATAAATAAATAAATATCTCTTCTCTTCTGCTTCAAACTTCTCTTTCTACCAGCTTCATTTAATCTCCCCTTACTGGGAGGATCCCCCTGCCAAGGAAATGTGATTCTTCTCGTATCACTTAAAATGAAGTGACTGTTAGAAGCCATCTGAAGCAAAACGAGGGTTAAGGGGAAACAGGCTACGAAAACAAAAGTAGAGCCACTTCACCATTTTGCTTTATTTGTAACACTTTCCATAAGATCTTCAAACAAGAAAAGCTGGAGACAAGGAAGGGCACTCTTAACAACTTCAAGGACCAAGTGAACTACCCCCATTGCAATGAAAAGCAATTATATATGTTTCTGTGGAGCCACTGTTGGAGTGGGTTCCTAAAGGGAAAAAAATGGATATCTGTCAGGACACAGAAACCAGAGGAATGTTTTCCCAGTTTTCAGAGAAGAGCAAAGAATAAGATTCTGGAAACTACCAACTGGTGATGGCAGTGATCTGTAACAAAATTCTAGGACAGACTGTTAGGTAAATTTTCTGTTGTGAAAAGCATAATATACACAGTGTGCTTAATACAAAATTTCCTCATTGGCTGTCAGAAAAGTAGAATCACGAGAAAATCAATGCCACAAAAGAGTACAAAAGCTCTTAATATTAGGACAGATTCTATGAGGGAAAATGTCTACTTGTTCTAGGGTAGAGCCACTGGAGCCTGCATGCCAGACTTGGACCAATGTGTGCCCTGCACACAGGTACCCATTTGGGTACAGGGACTGAGAGTAGTGTGCTAGCCTCCAGCCCAAGCTCTACCTCCACTCTGCCTGCTTTGGGGCAGGACCCATGTCACTGTAATCCTAAGGGTTATCATCTTTTCCCATGACACTCTGAGGCCCTAAGCACATCTGAAGCCCAGAGCCTGCACTTCAAATCCCACATCTTCTACTCATCAATTTGAAGCCCTCCTTGGGACTTAGTCTTCCAATGAATGGGTCTGAGTCACCCTCCAGATTAAGGTGAGGAAATGCCAACTGGTGTGAGGAGTGTTGAGCATAGTGCTTGGCTCCACCTTGGGAAAGTCCCAGAAGGGACTGTATGAGATCTTTTTGTTTTGTTTTGTTTTAAAGATTTTATTTATTTATTTATTTGTTTGTTTGTTTGTTTGTTTATTTATTTATTTGACAGAAACACAGCAAGAGAGGGAACACAAGCAGGGGGAGTGAGAGAGGGAGAAGCAGGCTTCTCGCCAAGCAGGGAGCCCAAAGCGGGGCTCAATCCCGGGTCTCCGGGATCATTACCTGAGCCGAAGGCAGCCGCTTAACCAACTGAGCCACCCAGGTGCCCCCAAGATTATATGAGATCTTTATGGTCCTGATCTCAAATTCTGAGATTCTGTGACCAGAGTTTGAAATCAGAAACTCTTGACTTGGATCCTTTTTGGCCATCACCTTTTCATTCCAGTTAAAATTTACAATGTGAACTACTGAGAAAAGAGGATTCTCTGAACAGTGTTTTAGTTTTCTGTTCTCCCATTTTGTAAACTAGACTATAAAAACAAAAGCTTCTGAAGTAACAGGTTTATTAGATGTGCTCCCTTGTGAAAGAAAAGTCATAAATTCATCCTCTACACCGCCCCTCCATCCATTTTTCTCTCATTTTATTTTTTTAAAGATTTTATTTGGGGCGCCTGGGTGGCTCAGTTGGTTGGGCGACTGCCTTCGGCTCAGGTCATGATCCCGGAGACCCGGGATCGAGCCCCATATCGGGCTCCCTGCTCGGCGGGAAGCCTGCTTCTCCCTCTCTCACTCCCCCTGCTTGTGTTCCCTCTCTGGCTGTGTTTCTCTCTGTCAAATAAATAAAATCTTTAAAAAAAAAAAAAAGAAAAAAAAAGATTTTATTTATTTCTTTGACAGAGAGATAGATCACAGGCAGGAAGAGAGGCAGACAGAGAGAGAGGGGAAAGCAGGCTCCCCGATGAGCAGAGAGCCCGATGTGGGCCTCGATCCCAGGACCCTGAAATCAGGGCCTGAGCCGAAGGCAGAAGCTTTAATCCATTGAGCCACCCAGGTGCCCAGTGTCTTCATTTTTGAAGGACAGTTTTTGCTGGAGAGAGAATTATTCCTCAACAGCTATAATTTTCTTCTTCATTTCAGCACTTTGAGTATGTCATCCTATTGTCTCATGATCTCATGTTTTTTGATGAGATACTAGCCTTTAGTCTTGTTGAGGATACCTTGTACATGATGAATTGCTTTACTTTTGCTGCTTTCAAGATTCCCTCTTTGGTTTTTGCCAGTTTGATCATGGTACGTTTAGGTTTTGAGTTTATGTAGTTCAGCTACTATGGCTTCTTACTAGATTACTATAACCTTTGAATGTTATATGTGGATAGTGATTTCATTAATAACTAATGATAACCCACTGAGCCACCCAGGCGCCCCCTTCCTCTCATTTTAAACAGATCCTATGAAGCAACATTTACATAACAAGTAGATTTTTGCAAATGGAAGAGAGGGGGAAAGCATCCTATCTGACCATGTCTTGAGAAGCAAGTTTTTCACTGGTAGCTTCATTAACTTTGTGTCTGGGGATAGATGAATAGAAAAGATTTCATTTGTGGGACACATAATTATTTCTGTACTCTATCCATACACTTCATGGATGGTTGATGAGAAAAGATTCTAAATTTATAAAAGTACGTACGTGAAGGAATCTGAACACAGGACACAGCTATACAGAACCCCTTCAGATATCTTTTGCAAGCGGAAATTTATTTGATTTCAATGAACAGTTTTATCTAATTACTACGTTTTAGAATGCTTCAGATAAAATCTATCAGATAAAAGAAATACAGCATGTTTGTTACGTAATGCTAATAAAATCTCAAACTGAGTAATTCCCATCCCAAATTCTCTTCAAGTGAGAAAATGATGACTTGTTTTTATTAAACATATGAAAATATGTAGGTAAAAGATCACTGATAGACTAAAATATACTTGAACTCTTTGATTCATTTTTTTAGGTTTTGGCTAGGACAGTTGGTTGAAATGAAGCATGTACAGAAAAAATAAGGACAAAGGTAACTATCAGTGTTGGTCTCTGGAATGGGAATGTAAAGGATTACTGGGATGACAGTGATTATCTTACGGCCTTTCTGTGTTATTTTGTACACTCTATCAGCAGCCCTAAAAACATGAGCCAATATTTCATGAGGCAGAAAGTGACTTGAAGAAAGGAATCCAAAACCATGATGCTCCTAACCCAACAATTAGGTAAAAATGGAACCTCCACCAGCATGAGGAAGTGACCATCTCTTCTGTTTTTAATTACACAGACAGAAAAGTCTTAAATCCTTATTTTAGGTTTCCACTTAAATGATTCCTTTTAGGGGCGCCTGGGTGGCTCAGTGGTTGAGCCTCTGCCTTCGGCTCAGGTCATGATCCTGGAGTCCTGGGATCGAGCCCCGCACTGGGCTCCCCGCTAGGAGGGAAGCCTGCTTCTCCTTCTCTCACTCCCCTTGCTTGTGTTTCCTCTCTGGCTGTGTTTCTCTCTGTCAAATAAATAAAATCTTAAAAAAAAAAAAAGATTCCTTTTATATTACAACTTATGCCTGTTCCCTTCTCCATTCTCAATCATTAAGAGAAATTGTGGGAGGGGGCAAGGAGGAGCCTGTGCGGCTCAGCTGAGTGTCTGCCTTCAGCTTAGGTCATTATTCCAACGTCCTGGAACTGAGTCCCATGTCGGGCTCCCTGCTCAATGGGGAGCCTACTTCTCCCTTTCCCTCTGCCTCTGCTTCTATCCCTGTTCATGTGCGCGTACTTGCTCTCTCTCTAATAAATAAATAAATCTTAAAAAAAAAAAAAAAGATAAGTTGGTATTTTCCCTTCGATCAGACTGCTAATCGACTCACCAGTCTGACTTCTTACTTCATTTGCTTCCTCACTATTGTCTTTGGGAACTTTGGCTGGTGCTCCTTACCCTGTGAGCTGGGAGGGCAGCCCCTGGGACAGGCAGTGCGACACAGCAGGGAAAGGTGTGCTGATGTGCTAGGGGCCCCCTGAACCCCAATTCTTCCTGAGTTATGCAGAAGTAATCATGCTTTGAAGCCACTAGAAGGTCCATAAGAGTGTAGACATACATCCAGCTAAGAACATACCACAAAACAAAACCCACCAAATTGCCATCAACTAGCAGGAAGCTGGATGAGATGATTCATTTAATCAAAATATATTTTCTAACTTTCTACTCTGTGTCAGGCATTGTTATAGGTGCTGAGGATATAGAGGTTTTGACAGGCAACATTCCTGTTCGTTTGAAGCTTATATTCTACTAGGAAAAACGTGATCAACAAAGAGGTAAAATGTACATTTTACAGTGGTAGCTACTGTGAGGAAAAAATAAGGAAGGGAGGAAACTTGGAAGGGATGAGAAATGCAATTTTAATAGTTTCAGACAAAAGTGATATTAAAATAAGACTGCAAGTAGTGAGAGAGGAGCCTGGTAGCTGTCCAGACAAATGGAGTGGCTGGCACAGGTGAGAGGATGGCCAGGAGGGCAGCTACAGTTGTCACCGGGGCAAGAGAAGGAAATGAGAGGAAAAGACAAGTGAGGGGATTTCCAGGCCATGGTTAGGATTCCGGCTTTTGCTCTGAGTGAGATGGGAGACCTTGCAGAGTTCTGAGCAGAGGAGTGACATAATGCAACTTACCTTTTAGCATGATCCTTCAGGTTCTTTGAAGAGAGTGCTGGGAACACATGGTAAGAGGGGAAAGAGTGAAAGCAAGAAGCTACTAAGAAGTTAATGCAACAATCCAGGAAAAAGATGAGGATGATTTAGATGAGGGTGGTAAATGGAGGTGGTGAAAAGCAGTCACATAATGGATCTATTGAAAAGGTGTGGCAAAGGTGAGATTTGCTGCTGGGCTGGGTACAAGCAGAGCAAGAGAGGAAGGAGTCAACGATGACCCCAAGGTTTCCCAACTAAGCAAGTAAAAGGATGAGGTTACTATCAATTAAGATGAAAAACAAACAAACAAACAAACAAACACTAGGGTAGCAGAACAGGTAAAAGGTAGACATGTATGGTACTGACAATCAAGGCAGAGGTCTATATCAGAGATGTGAATCGGAGGATCAACAGCATTTAGATGGTATTTGGTAAGACATGAGGTTGGATGAGGTCAACAAAGGAGTGAGTACAAAAAAAAAAAAAAAAAAAAAAAAAAAAAAAAAAAAAAAAAAAAAAAAAGGAGTGAGTACAGATAAAAAAAAAGGAAGTCCTAGACCCAACACTAAGGTGTTGGAAGATGAAAAAGGACCCAAAGTGGGATAGAAGGAGAACTAGAGGAGTGTAGGGCCCTGGGAGTATGTCCCAGGAGAAGGGAGTTTTGTCTGTGCTGGTGAGGATCATTAAGATG
This sequence comes from Spilogale gracilis, assembly GCA_004023965.1. Lineage (NCBI taxonomy): Eukaryota > Metazoa > Chordata > Mammalia > Carnivora > Mephitidae > Spilogale > Spilogale gracilis. The sequence continues at coordinate 10,813 of PITA01018947.1, read as the reverse complement.
GACAAGGAGGATGATGATGAACTCAACAATATAACGGACAGAACTGAGAATCTAGTTAACATGAAGATCACTGGTGACTTCCAGGAAAGTGGCTTCAGGGAAGGGGTGGAGGTAAAGAGCTGATTTAGGTGAACTGGAAAGAGCATAGGTTCTCTGGAAAGAGATTCAGCGGATTGCTCTGGATGACAGTCCATTCTCTTCTTAACCATGGAGTACTAAAACTCCAGAGTCTCTCCCTTGATCTTAATTCTCAGAAAGAACTTCCTCATTTCCAACTAAACTCTATCTCCTTGTATTTTGTCTTTTATGAACTAGGGGGAAAGAATCTATATCTAACAGGTACAAAAAAACTAACACTTTATACACTTTAAAATAGTAGTCAGTAAGAAACAATTCCAGGGACACCTGTGTGGCTCAGTCATCTGCCTTTGACTCAGGTCATGATCCCAGGGTCCTGTGATCGAACTCCAAATCTGGGCTCCCTGCTTGGCGAGAAGCCTGCTTCTCTCTTTCCCATTCCGTCTGCTGTGTTCCCTCTCTAGCGGTGTCTCTCTCTGTCAAATAAATAAATAAAATCTTTAAAAAAAATTCCATTTGGGGTGCCTGGGTGGCTCAGTTGGTTAAGCGACTGCTTTCGGCTCAGGTCATGATCTTGGAGACCCAGGATCGAGCCCCACATCGGGCTTCCTCCTTGGCGGGAAGCCTGCTTCTCCCTCTCTCAGTCTCTCTGCTTGTGTTCCCTCTCTAGCTGTGTTTCTCTCTGTCAAATAAATAAATAAAATATTTTTTAAAATTCCATTTGTAATAGCATCAAAAAAGTAAGATAAAATACTTAGGAAGAAATTTAGCAAAGCAATTGCAAGACTTGTACCCTCAAAATGAAAGGATGCTGTAAAGGCCCCCCCTCCCTCCAGAATGTCAGAGCAGACCCTTCTCCTGTTATCTAAGCCTAGCAACGGGCAGGCAGTTACCCAGCCCCCTCAAGCCCTACAGAGACCTAAAGAAATTCCATAAGACTATAAGTGTGCAACTCATCACGTACCCCTTGCTAACCCAAATTAGGACATATGTTCCCCTGTAAAGGTGGTTGGGGAAACGATTGGCTGCCTGCGTGCAGACCATGGCTGTAGTGTCTTAAACTAATTGGCTATCAAGGTGCAGGCTTTGTTGTAACAGATACTGTAATCATATATAAGGTCATCCCCGGAAAAACTCGGGGCTCT
>PITA01018946.1:0-38788 GCA_004023965.1 Spilogale gracilis | reverse complement strand
TATTCCTTTCCTGCTCCTTGCCATCCTCCTCTTCTTCTTGGCTTCCCTTTCAGCCAGTTATTATTATTCTTTTATTTGAAGTTTGTGCTCAATGCAAAGAAATTGCACAGGAGAAAGTCACTATGGGTCACAGCATTGCTACCCAAATACAATGTACAATCAAAGCAGATATTCGACACGCAAATATGAAGCTAGAAGCGGGGTTCATTCACACATATCGAAGCTGGACATGCGTTGGAGCTGGTTGTTTTGTTGTGCTTTCTAAGGATAGCAAACATTCGCCTTTATTAGATAATCGAGGCTGTTGTGCCAGTTTGGACCCTGGAACGCGTGTGTGGTCGTGACAATTCAGTGAGTGCTTGCTTCTGGAAAAAAAAAGAAAGGCTCCTGCACACAGAGGACCTACTTTCCAGAACCAGTCTGGTTTCAGACTGTCAGGTTCCAACTATTTCAAACACTAGCTAATGCAGAACGTGCTCTAGAAGCAGCTAGCTTTAATTCATAACATGGAAAAAGTATTTATGGAAATAGCATAAGAGAATTTCTGTGAGTTTAGTTCGCCTGAGTATCCAGGGTTCAATTCACCTGATATTTTACATCTTGCAAGATTTATGAATACGTGCTCAAAATGGATTTTTCCATTTTTACGTATCATTTTACCAATGCTGAAGGAAGGTTCTAATTTGAAGTTATTTGGGGTCATCTTGTGGCTAAAAGAATGTGACTCTTTTTTGGTGAGTGGGACTAAAGGAAAGGAAATGCCCGGTTCTTCACCTCCCTAGCATATAAGCGGGAGTCTGAGCCTAAGAGCTGGTGGGCCCCTAAGTCTCTTTTTTTTCTATAGGTTCCCCTTCTCTTTTTTCCTCACCTCCAATTTATTGGCTAACTGGACAGTTTGTTTCCATGAATGTTAAAGATATTGCCATCAATATGAACTCATGATATATATTATCTTAAAAAAAAAAAAAGAGTTTTCTAGCTCTGCCTTTGGAAAAGACCAGGAACAATGGCTGGTCCAGCGGCAGTGGAACCTTCTGTCGCCTAGATGATGATCTCAAGGGACTCCTTGGAAATGACTCGTTCCAGGTCAAGGGCAGACATTCCATGACATGGGTTTGGAATGTCTTTGCTAGAAGGCAATGAAGCTATCAAACACTGCTGGGTCATGTCAAAAGGATAGAGGGGCCATAAGGGCTAACTTGAAGAAGCTTCCCCTGACTGTAATGGAGCCATGAGAGTGTCAGTTAAGAACAGTGATCGCAAGGGATTGATGCACATCAAATACATATAAATCCATGTGTCCGGAATTTAAAAAATAAAATGAATTCATCACCTTTGAGGGGATACTAGAAAACCAATTTGTAATTTTGAAAACTGGTGAATAAAAGGGAAAGCATCAAGCATTTACCCTATATGAACTGTGCCCCCAGGTCATGAAATAATTGATGAGGGATGTTTCTCTTTAGAAAAATTAGTAAGTGAACAAGGAATGATGGATTTCAAATGTCACCATTCTGAACCTCATGGAATGAATGAGTCTGGGTGAAGATCACCAATGCATGCTGGTATTACAGAAAGAGCCACAAGCAGACATTATGTGTGTCCTGATTAAAGTGCACACCACTACCAATGAGGGAGTCTCGCAAAGGGAAAAAATAATAATAAATCTGAACCTGATTGTGCTCCTAAGTATAAGATATCACTTTTTTTTTAGTATTTTATTTATTTGACAGAGAGAAACACAGCCAGAGAGAGAACACAAGCAGGGGGAGTGAGAGAGGGAGAAGCAAGCTTCCCGCTGAGCAGGCAGCCCCATGCGGGGCTCTATCCCAGGACTCCGGGATCATGACCTGATCTGAAGGCAGAGGCTCAACCATGGAGCCACCCAGGTGCCCCAAGATATCACTTTTATAGGAAAAAAATGGACAGTGGACATGTTAAATGATGTTCCAGTGAAGCCATCAGCAAAATCCAGATGATTTCCCCATAATGCATCTAAATGGGCTTTCTTAACTCCCCCCATCAGGACACCCTCAATGTCCTACCTCAACAACCACACCACGAACCTTGTTCCCATCCCAGACTTACCTACCTGGAAAATGACTAATTGAAACATTTTACTCTCTGCTCTCTGATCGCAACTTTCAATGCTTCCCATTCTTAGTTCAGCCATTTCCCCTACAACTATTCTCAGACTTCACTCTTCTTTCTTAAAGATGTCCTTATGTATTATTTTGGAGAGAGAGAGCATAAGTGGGAGGGGTAGGGGGACAGGAAATCTGAAGCAGCTCCCCGCTGAGCACGGAGCAGGTTGTGGGGACCAATCTCAAGACCCTGAGCTCATGATCTGAGCTGAAATCAGGAGACAGGTGCCTCACCCAGGTGTTCCCCATTCTTTTTACTAGACACGTTGTATGGCATCTGCAATGATGCCTCCAACTTTCCAATAAAAAAGGAAGCCAGTAACAATTACTTCTCCTGTGTTTTGGATGTCCACCTCCAACGTCTGCAATCTTATCACAGAGGTTATACCTTCTCATTTCTCAACTCTTCAATCTCTGTATCTATCACGTAAGTATTACTTTAAATAATTTTATTAAGGCACAACTATCATGCAATACACTTCACATAAACTGTGTCATTTGACAAGTTTGACATGTATATATACAGGTGAAACCATTTTCACAGTCAAGATAGTAACCATATCCATCAGCAAAAAGATTTCCACATGCCTCTTGCTAATCTCCACGTGCCCCACCAGGCAACAAACACTGACCTGCCTTCTGTCACTGGAGATCAGTTGGTGTCTTCTGAAGAATTAGATAGATGGTACCATCTCATATCAACTCATATCGATGATAGCAAGTCAGATGCTTTTCCTGGCATTCATTCAGCATACTTTTTTTTTAAAGATTTTATTTATTTGTGTGTGTGTGTGTGTGTGATAGGTAGAGAGAGAGAGAGAGAGAGAGAGAGAGAGAGAGCGCAGCAGGCAAAGAGAGAAGCAGGCTCTCTGCTAAGCAAGGAGCCCAATGCGGGACTTGATGATCCAAGGACCCTGAGATCATGACCTGAGCCGAAGGCAGACGCCTAACTGAGCCACCCAGATGCTCTTCATTTTAGATTTTTACCTTTAGGTTTATGATGCGTTTTAGATCAGTTTTTGTGGAAAATGTGAAGAATGGATCAAAGATCTTTGTCATTTCTTTAATCTTTCTTCTCTCTCTTTGCATATGGATAGAAAATATTTTCATAGCCATATTGAAAAAAATTATGTGAGGTAGATTTCTGCTTTATATTTTTTGTCAAAAAAATTTGTCTGTATATGTCTAGACTCACTCACATAAGTCTGAACTCACTATTCTATTTTCATTGACCTATTTTCTATCTTTATGCCAATACCAGACTATATTAATTACTGTAGCTTTATAATAAGTTTGAAAATCAGCTAGCATTCGCCCTCCAACTTTTTTCTCCTTTTGCAAAATTCATTTTGCTGTTTTAGGTCCTCTGCCTTTCCATATGATGTTAGAATTACCTTGTTAATGTCTACTGAGAAGCTTGCTGAGATTTTGACCAGAAATGCATTTAATTTGGGTAGAATCGGCAATTCAACAATATTTAATCTCCCCACCCATGAATAACACATACTTCTCCATTTATTTAGGTCTGCTTTAATTTCTTTCAGCAAGGTTTTGTCATTTGGGTGTGCAAGTCTGTCCTATCGTTAATGAGACTTATTCCTAAGTATTTTACGATACTATTGTAGTCAGCAATCTTCAGCTTTCCAGGATTCTCCCCATGGGCCTTGCTCTCCTTTTTTGGTACTCTGGTCTGCCAACTCCAGCTGTCTTGGTATCCCTGAACCCTTGGCTTTGCCTATTTAAAGGGAGACGGGGTATACCAGATGTTGCCTGAATTCCTCATCCCTGAACCACAGCCTGGAAACTCTCTCAAAGCTGTAAACTGGGGCAGTCTTATGGCTTGGCTCATTTATTTCCTATCTCTCAGGGAAATCTCTGTCTTTATTTCCTATATTTGTTTTGAATACTTTATCTGGTGGCTGTCATTTCAGTCAAAGGGTCGATCTGGTCTTGGTGACTCCATCTTGGGCAGAAGCAGAAATCTACCTCGTACATATTTAAATATCAACTCTCCCATTTTGAGAAATAAGCAACATTTTAAAATATATCTTTATGTTCAGCTACTGACCTTTTTCTTCCTCCAACCACGTTTCCTGGAAGAATTGGTTATAGTCTGTTTCTTTACTCCGTTGACTCCAGTCTAGCTTCTCATCTTCCTTCACTGAAGGTTTTGTTTTTGTCTTATTTTCAAGTTTATTTAAGTAATCTCTACACCCAACACAGGACTTGAACTCTCAGCCCCGAGATCAGGAGCAATGTATTCTTCCCACTGAGCCAGCCAGGTGCCCCAAAATGCTTTCTAAATTAAAAAGAGCTAAGATTCTTATGTCTCTGAAGGTGGTGGACAATGCTCAGCCTTCATCTTATTTGGCCTTTCCACCTGTTTGACCAATCCGTCATTCTTGGATCTTCTCTGTCTGGATTTGATGACACCATGCTCTTCCATTCTCCGTCTTTTGACGTCTCTTTGATGGGTTTCTTTGTAGGCTCGTCCTCATCTATCAAGGCCAGTAAATTCTTACATCTCTCTAGGTTCTACATAGACCCCTATTTTCTCTATGATCTATATTGCCTCCCTGGTACTTGACTATCTCCATTTGGACCTTAAACTTTCTAGTTGGGTTCTTCTTTCCTGCGGGCCTCTCAGCTCAGGCAGAAGACCCTTTGGGTAAAGTATCCCTTGCTGCAAACGGAAACTACCCCCTCAAGCAATAAGGACAGGCCTGAGCCAGCAAGAACAGTACTCTATGTGACTGACCCCAAGACAATGATTGACTTGACTTTTTCTGTCCACCTGTGGGTGCCCATCCACCTTTGCTCCACATTTTCATTACTTAAACTGGGAAGTATTTTGGGCACTTTGGAGACATCTTTGAGATGCTTTCCCCATGCTGGTTTCAGTGAAATAAATCCCTTTTCTTCACCACTTGTTTTGCTGCCTGTGGATTCTGTCAACAGCGAGGGTGAAATCTGCTCTGTCTGGGACCCTCAGAACCAAGTAGTTCTTGCTCCCCTGCACCTGGCTACAGTTCATCTCATAAGAATCCACAACTTCAAATATAATTTAGTTGCCTACTCAACAGCTACACTTAGCAGCTAAAAAAAAATGCATCATAAACTCTATGTATTAAAATTGAACTCACGATATTCTCCCCAACTTGGTCTTCCTTCCTTTTTGAAGAACAAAGATAGTAAAAGTAGATCATGCTGGGTCCCTGTGAACAGCATTTTCATCTATCTAGTCATACAGGTCAGAAACCTAGAGAGCATTCTTGACCCTTTCTAACCCCCCATGCTCCTTATTTCATATATCACCTCTATCCTAGCTCTTTGTGGCAAACTACCATTTCCTATTAGCTAATTGTTCTGATCCATTACTGCAGAGTTTAATTTTGCTATCTCTCCCAAGTGGTGTTTGATTCCATGCGGTTTAAACATAATATAACAACAATATAATAAGATATTTTGAGGGAAAGAAAGAAACCGCATTTATATAATTTCTATTACAGCATATTGTTATAATTACTATTTTTCTTATTGTTGTTTAATCTGTTACTGGGCCTAATTTGTAAATTGAATTTTACCATAGGTAGGTATGGATGTATAAGAAAAAACACAGTATATATAGGGTTTGGCACCGTCTGTAGTTTCAGGAATCTGTCAGAGGTCTTGAAATATATCCATCCCCCCTACCCCTGGAAAGGGGGGATGGCTACCCTACAGAACTCAAATTTTATATATTCCTGGGACAGGGGGGTAAGGGAAGGAGATAAGTGAGAGGCAAATAATTCCCTTTACTCAAGTGATGAAGAAGTTGTGACATCACTTCCTCCACAGACTTGGTACCTCATTCATGCCTGTTGGGAGCTCTGAGGCCCAAGGATTGTTTTGAGTTGGAATGGCGAAAGATTTTTTTTTAGTATGGGTTTGTGTCTTCTTTGGTAATAAAATAGCCTTAGAAGTTTACAGGGCTTTCATTCTGTGCGCTTCTAGTCAGTGCTCTGTGCCAGTAACTATGCCTAAATATCTTCCCCAAGCATAATTCTCCACCACGATTAGTTGCTTTGCTTCCTCACCAAGTTTATTTGTTCCTTTGAAGCTAGCTAAGCTAGTAGGTTTGGGTGAGGAGGATACAAACCTTAATCTCATCTTTACCAAAGGTCAATTTCTTTCCTGAGTAAATCTCTTTATCTTAGAGTATTTGTTGAAGGCAACCAGTGGAAGCAACCTGACACCCACGGACACTTGGGCTCCTTCCAGCCATCACCCCGGAGCTGTGCCCTTGGTACCCACGGGGCTGCCTGCTGGGTCAGCACAGGCAAATTTGTACCAAAGATTTTGCCATTGTACGTACCTTTCCCAGTCCCCGTTCCCAGTTCTCTTGTCATCACACTGCTAAGCCAATATCATTGTAGTTTTTTTTGTGGGGTTTTTTTTTTTTTGAGATGGCAGAGCTCTAGTTCAAGATACAAAGTTTTGTGCAAGTCAAGGTATGCTAATTGCTTTATAAGACAGTCCAGTGAAATTCACTTGTTCTTGCCGTGGTCCAATGTGTATATTCCTAGTCCCATGTTTCTTCTGCTTGGCTTTCATCCAAACTGAGTATCAGAGACCTCATTCTAGGGGCTCGGCCATCTCTCTCTCTCTCTCTCTCTCTCTCTCTCTCTCTCTCTCGATCTTTCACATGGTTTCATTGTCTTATTTGAATAGATTAACAAAAAAATTTTTTTCATCATAATCAGTGTACTCTTTAATCCCCATCACCTATTTCACCCATGCCCCCATCCACCTCCCCTCTGGTAGTCATCGGTTTGTTCTCTGAGTTAACAGTCCCTTCCTTGGCTTACCATCTTTTCCTTTGCTCCTTTGTTTTGTTTCTTAAACTCCATGTGAGTGGGATCATATGATGTTTTCCTTTCTCTGACTGACTTATTACCTTTAGCATTATACTCCCTGGCTCCATTGATGTCACTGCAAATGGCAAGATTTCATGCTTTTTGATGGCCGAGTAATATTCTATTGTATCTATACACACTGCATCTTCTTTATCCATTCATCTGTGGACAGACACTTGGGCTGCCTCTCTAGTTTGGCTCTTGGAAACAATGTTGTAATAAACAGGTGCAAATGTGCCTGTGTCCCTTTGAATTCATGTTTTCATATTTTTGGGTAAATATCCAGCACTGTGATCACTGCATCACAGGGAATTCTATCTTTAACTTCTTGACAAGCCTTCATACTGTTTCCCAGAGTGGTTGCCCCGCATTGTCCCCAACAGTGCAAGAGGGTGCCCTTTTCCCCACATCCTCAGCAGCACCTGTCGTTCCCTGTGTTGTTGATTTTAGCCATTCCGACAACTGTGAGCTGACATCTCGTTGTAGGTTTGTTTGGCATTTCCGTGGTGATTAGTGATGTTGAGCACCTTTCTTTGTGTCTGTTAGTCATCTGGATGTCTTCCTTGGGGAACTGTCTGCTCCTGTCCCTTGGGGTCCTGGCCTCTCTCAATGCCTCGCTGAATCCTCTGCCTCCGAACACACTAGAGGTTTCAATGGCCCAGGTGCAGAGGTGCGATGTGTGCTTCTGCCAAGAGTAGCTGGAACTTTGTCACCTGCTGCATCTCATGGAAGGAAACGCAGGAGATACAGTCTTGCTGCGTTCCTAGGAAGAAGAAGAAATTGGTTTGCTGAGCATCCAGCCAGAATCTGCCAAATCAAGAACAGTTTTCATAATTATTACACATATCTGAAAATGAGAGCACATTGCCACTGAAAGGTCTTGGGGCAGATAACCATCTATCCAGTAGAGCAGAGGCAATTATATATTGGGAACAGGTTGAACTAGATGCTCTTGGAGGTCTCTCTCCACCAGCTTCATGATCAGAGAAGACTCAAAGTCAACTACTAGCCACAGCAACAAAACATAATTAATACGTTCACAAGTCACAGTCCCATTTGCCCTTCTCTTCTGAAGGCCAATTAGCTGTTTACATAAGGTGATAACAAATGTCTAGTGATCCTGGCTAGATCTGTGAATTTCAGACGCACTTGAGGCAATGTGAGTGCACTTCGGTTTATTTTTATCTATAATCAAGGCAAAAGTATTTACTTAATAATTGCCTCTGGGAATGAAAATATAAACCCAAACATAGTGAATACATTTACTAATTACCAGCCTCTGTTGAACCCTTAACCATGGTGTTAGCACCACTCCATGAGTGGGAGCTGCTTTAATATAGAAGTCTTTGACCTATAATCACAAAAATCTCAGGAGTCTCATAAAAAGATTATCTTTCACCACTCCAAGAATTCGAGGGTCATTTCCTTTAAAGGGAGGCCTTATTGTTACGGTTTTTATGCTGAATTCTCTTTGAGCTAACTATCTGTCATATGACCACTCAGCCATTATAAGCACAGGAAAATACTGCAAATGCAGGAAGCTCCTAAAAGGACTGGAAGGAGTTACCACCATTTTTAGTGTTTTACACTATGTCTTTTATACACACACACATACACACACACACACACACACACACTTATATTTATATGTACATAATACCTATTTATACTATAAAGAACATTCATTTTTTTCTGTCATCAAATGGATATTGATTGAGTTTGTTGTATTAAGAATGCATAAGGAGGCAGGGGCGCCTGGGTGGCTCAGTTGGTTAAGCGACTGCCTTAGGCTCAGGTCATGATCCCGGAGACCTGAGATCAAGCCCCACATCGGGCTCCCTGCTCGGCGGGAAGCCTGCTTCTCCCTCTCTCACTCCCCCTGCTTGTGTTCCCTCTCTCGCTGTGTTTCTCTCTTTCAAATAAATAAATAAAATATTTAAAAAAAAAAAAAGACTGCATAAGGCACTGGAACTTAACATGAGTAAGATATAGTTCCTTTCCCCAGGAACTCTTAGTCTGGTAGAAGGATATTAGCACAGAGAATACGTGTTGGAAATCTCTATAAAGTACCATGGGGCATAAAACATGAAGTAATTATTTCCAACTATGGGATCAGGAGGCTGAGAACAGAGAAGTTTCATAGAAAGTGTAATGGTTGAGCCGAATCACTCCTCTTACCTAATGACAACACCCCAGGCCAGAAGATGTTATTTCTGCCATTCAGATGAAGACACTGAGGCTTCGTGTAGTCATGTGGCTTGTCCAAGCAGAGTTGGGAGTTGAATCCACGCCCCCTGCCCTTTCTGCCCCATTACATTTTTTTATACCTATAAACAGGTTGCTAAACTATAGAGACCCAGCAGAGTTCTAGAACTCACTTTTAAAGTTCAGCTGTTAACACTGATTATTTACCTGTAGTTCCCTCTCACTGGGTTATGTTCTTTTTCTGGACAAAGCTACTGAAGTCCTGAGGAGACAAAGTTCTTTTCAGCTGGTATTTCTCATGCAGGCTGCCCCTTCACCATTGCAACCCTCCCCTCCCTTCCCTTGGGTTCCCATTCACGGGAGTTTGGCTACATTCCATTCTCCTTATGAAGTCCTCCCCTGTGGCCCCAGCGCCAGGGAGTCAGCTCCTCCTCCCACCTTCTCTAGTACTGATTGGAATGAACTTGAATCCTTCTTCAGTTGATTACTCTTACCCTGTGCCCCCCACACCTCCCCAGGCTCTAGGCCTCTCAGGCAGGGATCATCCTTCAGTGTCCCCAACCCTCTAGTACCCAGGCTAGGGCTGAGCCCATGCTCAGGTCTCACCAACTAATGGTTCTGGGATGATGGTTTTGTTCAGGAGACATAAAAAACAATGTGCTTCTCTCCTGATGCTTTATGATATCCTTATTGAACACAATATAAAGTTGGCAGCCTACACTGAGTCCTTCAATTACATTTGTATGTGTGTGCACACACGTGTGTGTAAATCTTGTTGTTCTGTGAAATCCAAAAGTTTCAGATCCACAGCCTTAGCAGTGGTTCCTAAATGTAGGGATGTAAAAATTGTTTGGGAAAATGAAAAATAGATTCCTGGACTTTGTCCCAGAAGTAAGGAACTAGAAAATGAGGGCCTTGGGGAATCCATGTTTTTAAAAAAAGACCTGCAAATTATTCTTGTAGTGGGAGGCATTCAAATCATGCCTCCAACAATTGAGATGGTTTGGGCAGATGATGATTGAGGGAGAAGGGTAGGAAACAAACTTCAGAACAAGAAAAGTGTGAGCAAAAGAGGAGAAGTGGAGAAGCAAGCATGGATATTGTTTAGATTGATAAAATATAACTTAATATGGAAGATTTCCTGATTAGGAGGTGGCTTTGGGCTATCAGACAGTATAGCTTCCATGATGTGGAAAGCTGTAAATTTCTTTGACGGAATGATTGAGAAGGGCTTGTGGGAGTAGCGGGTGCTCCTGGAGGCTTCTGAGAAGAGTTCCTGGAGCTCAGAGTGGGTGGAGGAAGGGAGCTGTGGAAGGGAGAGGAACCAGTGAGGAGGCTGCTCGCAGAGCTCTGGGATGAGGTCGTGAGTTGCTGCACCGAGGTGAACAGCAGTGAACCCATAGTTTGTGGTCTGGCTATGAGTCAGCGGCTCCCTGCTCTTTTTTTGTCATGTGTCCATCCTTTTCAGAGCCATCTGAGTCCCCATGTCTATGCTGAGTTATATGCCCCCTGAAGCAGAGTCCAAGAGAGCAGCTGGAAATAAGGTTTTTGATGAATATGTCTACTTACTGGTGATCTTCCCACATAGCCCTTTTGGCTTGAAAATGTCCCCCTGAACCCAGAGATCTATTTCTTGGGATCAAATACTTTTCCCAAATGAATACTGATAGAGAAATGGGGCCAAAGAACAGCCTACTAATAATTCTGAGAGAGATCAGATTTAAAGAGGCGGCAATCCTTTAATCCCAGGTGATATTGCTTCCACGGCAGACCTTGGAGTCTGCATTACCATACAGAAGAGTCCTGGCTGCCGTCCCCAGCCACCTGATCCCCAGAAGGGGCAGGGAACATTAGCTCTTCCAAAAGTGGGCATGATGGGCTGGCTACTGGGGGTCAGGTGGGGCTGATACTTAATTTTAGCCACAGCCTGCCTATGTCTCTTCTGGGAGTGATTGGTGTGACCAAGATGCAAGAGAACCTTAATCCCATCTTGGCACAGAGGCAACCCAACATTCGCCAAGGCTATTCTACCCAGAAATTCTGCTTTATAAATAGAGGAACCAGTGTGCAAGATTGCAGCAAGGGTCACTGAAGCATATTGCATGGTGATAGAGGGATGGGAATTCCAGGATGGAGGGGCATTCTTGGCGCTAGAGCGAGCCTTCTTGTCTTCAACAAGACTGCACTGTGGACTGATTCAGCTGCTTTCTATATCACCCACACTTTCATTTTAGTGGAGGAAAGTAGTCCATGGATACAAAATATAGATTAAGGCTTTTATTGATCCCTAAATCTCAGAGATCTTTGGCCAACTGAAACTGTGTATCTGTGTATATTAACTCATAATTGTGCACTATGGACACCAATGATTATAAATTATAATATTGTATAAAGGTCATTAATTATTTGTGGTTATCCTGCAACTCTCAATTCTGCCTTCTGTTTTAGTAAGTCACCATATTATGAATCCCTTCTTCCCAAGGTAGAAGCCACACAATTGTCAACTACAGACCTCACTCAACTATGGTGCCATCATATGATCTAGATTCTGACAATCAGGGTTGGATTCAGCTTCATGAGGCTTGGATTCAGAAGTCAGAGCCACGCGTGAGTGATCAGTCCTCGAGCAAGTGTAATAGCAGAAGTCTCCAGATCCTTGGGACTTGTGGAGTATCTGGTTGTATACTGTTGTGAGACTACATGGATGGACATTGTTTTAACTGCTTACCTTCCGAGTCTAGGTCTCTTGGCCTCCAGGAGATTTGATGAGTTACCTAATAGTCTTAAAACTTCTTTTTTTAGATTAAAATGCCAGAGTAGCTTCTATTCTTTGCATTTAAAGACCTTACCAGATATGCTGGTTGGTACTTGTTATGGTTACTAGCAATAAATGATCAAGGAAATGGGAAGCTGATGGTTGGTTATCTGAATTGGTTGGATTTGATGGCAAAGCAATGACTGTTTAGCTGGTGTTACAGGAGAGGATTCAGGTAGCCCATCAGGAACAGTGATGAAACAATTCCATAAATTACCATATGACCTATGACCCAAGGCATTGGTGGTCTCCATGTTGGAGGGCCTGAGGAATACAAGTACAATGGGCAGGGGCTGAAGAATGCAAGTACTATGGGCTGAGTGTGGTGCTTTTAATTCTGCTGAAAATTTTAATGAATGAAAATGTTAAGTCAAAAGTTAAAATTCTTAGCACATGAGACTATCCTGTAACCAGGTAGCTTCTCTGCTATCTCTTACAGCCACAGGGCTGAAGTAACAGAAGATAAAATTCACAGTGGGACACTGATTTCTAAAATCCGTTGAATTCATTGTTTTCAGAGCATTCTTATGTAGAATAGAAGTTAGGATACTGACTGGGAAAGAGTTGAGGTATGAAGACTTGGTATGGGGACTTTTGAGGTATCATAATTCCCAAAGTCTCTGGAGGAGAAGACTTTCTCCCTTTCTCATTCAGTCTGTTGTTTCTGCATGATGCTACCATAGAGGTAACATTTTGTCTTTGTAGGCTATGCTAACCACCCTCACTGCCTTCAGTTGTAGAACTAAAGTCAAATCCTTGCTATGCCAGGAAGGCAATTACAAAGTTTATCTGTAGAAGTGACACAAATAATGATAAGACTTTCCTAATTTCTATGGTTAAAAACTGGGAAATATATATGGTAATAGATGATAAGAGGCTGGATGAGGCAAGAATAGAAATGTAATCTTAGACAGGGATAAACTGGTTAGCATGGGTTCACTTAGTGGAGATTTTGAATTGAATGTGTTAGCTCAAATGGTTGAGAGTAATTTTAATCTTTTCTCATTTAGTTGATTAAAATGTAATCTCAGCAAGGATTTATGCTAAATAAACTTGAGATGTTAGACACCATTAGGGAAAATGTAGGGAGAAAGAATTTCCAAGAATACAAAAAGAATCTTGGAGTGGATTTATCATATGTGACCCACTCACTGACCCATAACTATGTCCTTGAAAGAACCCAGAAAACACTCCATTCTCTAAGGCCCTGAGATATGACATGAGTGAAGAGAACACCAATGGATCGCTGGTGTATTATCACTGCTATTTTCTGCAGACTGGGATACATATGGAAGATATTTCTATTGACATGATCTCTTTGAATGAAAATTATGGAGTTGTATAGGAGCAGAGGTAGCAGAATTTATCCAAAATGAAGCAAGGAAAGTTTGGTGTATATATTAGTGAGGTTTCAATGGTAAATAACAAGGACTTTGGCTCTGGCCAAGATGAAAGAGCCAGAACCAGATTTTACCTCCCACCTAAAATATAAAAAAATGAGAGAAAATATAAGAAACAATGATTGAAAATTAAAAACCAGGTCAAAAAGGCAAATTATCCCTGAGAAATAAACAAATGAAGGAATTCTTATGATGGTACCAATTTACATTCTGGAGACAGTTTCTGGGGAACCCTCCTTTGATGCAGGGAGGGAGACCCAGGCAGAATTTGCAATGTCCCTGAATGGAGAACAAAGCTGGGAGTGTAGGAAGTACAAAATGGTTACAGTTTGCAGAGCAAAGGACCAAGACAAAACACTTGCATGGAGAGACAGTTCTGCAGGACTGTAGAAGACCCCCCCCATGGTAAATATGAATAAAGATTAGCAAATGCACATGAGAAAACTACCCTAGGCCAGGGAAAGAATCACTTTAAAGAATTAGAATGAAGAATAGTTGGAGTTCACACAGGGCTGAGAATAGTTCCTGTTCTCACCTGTCAGAGTGCAAAACTTCATAATTCATGA
This sequence comes from Spilogale gracilis, assembly GCA_004023965.1. NCBI lineage: Eukaryota > Metazoa > Chordata > Mammalia > Carnivora > Mephitidae > Spilogale > Spilogale gracilis. Next base: position 24,763 of record PITA01018946.1, on the reverse strand, counting down.
AGCATCAGATGACGTCTTCCGAAGTTTTTTTGCTTGAGTAGTGGGGAAGTGTTAGTCCTAAATGCTGCTCTGACACCAACAAAGTAAACATAAACACAAGACTAGAGAGCATCACACTGTTTCCAAACAATTTAACTAGATTGCAAAACAAAGCTACAGAATATTTATAGAAATACAAAATATTCAGCAGCAAACATAGTAAAATGTACACTGTCTAGCATCCAATCAAAACTCAGACATACAGATAAGCAGGAAATATATAACCTATAATGAGGAAAGTTGAGTTGATTGAGTGAAACTGACTCAGAAATGACACAGGTGAGGAAATTAGAAAAGAAGAGGGTTTAAAAAAAAAAGATGTATTTATTTATTTGAGAGAGAGCACAAGCTGGGAAGGGGCAGAGGAACAGGGAAGGAATGTCAAGCAGACTCTGTGTAATCATGGAGCCTGACATGGGGCTCGATCTCATGACTCTGACATCATTACCTGAGCCAAAATTAAGATTCAGAAGCTTAACTGATTGAGCCACCCAGGCACCTCTAGAAAACAAAGTTATTAAAATAGTTATAACAGCTATAATGTCTGAGATTTTAAAAAATGCTGGATCAGATTAACAGCAGCTTAGGTATTACAGAAGAAAAGATTAGTAAACATTTAGAATAGAAACTATCCAAAATGGACATCTAGAGGAAAAAGATTAAACAAACCCATAGAGCTTCAGTGAGCTGTGGGAAAATTTTGAGCAGCCCAATATATGTAATTAGAGCCCCAGAAGGAAAAAAAGGATAGGCGGCAGGAAAAAATATTTGAAGAAATAATGGTTGGATATTTTCCAAATTTGATGAAAACTTTATGTCTGCAGATCCAGCAAGTTCAATTTTTTTTTTTTTTTTTTGAGAGAGAGAGGCGGGAGAGGGGCAACAGGAGAGGGAGAAAGAGAATCCCAAGCAGTCTCCACACTCAACACAGGATTCAGTTCCACAATCTGAGATCATGACCTGAGCCAAATCAAGAGTTGGACACCCAACTGACAGAGCCACCTGGGTGCACCAAGCTCGATAAATCTTAAATACAAGATAAATAAGAAAACTACACCAAAGCATATCATAGTTAATCACTTATTTAAAACATGAGATAAAGAGAAAATCTTAAAAGAAGGCAGGAAAAAAATCATGTACAGAAGAACAAAATAACAATGACTTCAAATTTCTTGTCATAAACATGCATGCCAAGGACAGTGGAGTAACATTATTGAAATACTGAAAGGAAAAAAAAATCATTCTAGAATTCTGTAACCAGCAATTCTTTTTTTTTTTTTTTTAAGATTTTTTATTTATTTGACAGAGGGAAACACAGTCAGAGAGGGAATACAAGCAGGGGGAGTGAGAGAGGGAGAAGCAGGCTTCCCGCCGAGCAGGCAGCCCGATGTGGGGCTCTATCCTGGGTCTCCGGGATCATGACCTGAGCTGAAGGCAGTTGCCTAACCAACTGAGCCACCCAGGCGCCCCTATAACCAGCAATTCTTCAAAAATGAAAGTGAAATAGACTTTGTCAGACACAAAAGCTGAAAGATTTTATCACAACTTATCATTATAAGATAGAGACTTATCTTACAATAAATGTTAGTCCTCCAGGCAGAAGAAAAATGAAGCTTGTTAGAAATTAGGATCTATACAAATGGGTGAAATGATAACTACATGAATCAATAACAAATATTTTTGTCTATTATTTAAGCTTCTGAAAAGATAATTGACAATGCCAATAAAATTAATGTATTATGGGAGTGCCTGTGTGGCTCAGTCATTAGGCATCTGCCTTTGGCTCAGGTCATGATCCCGGAGTCCCTAGATCGAACCCTGCCTCGGGCTCTCTTCTGGGCAGGAAGTCTGCTTCTCCCTCTCTCACTCCCCCTGCTTGTGTTCCCTCTCTAGCTGTGTTTCTCTCTGTCAAATAAATAAATAAAATCTTTTCAAAAAATTAATGTATTGTGGAATTAATAAAAATAAGGATATCAGGTGAAAATTTGAATCTACACACATGATTAAGGAAGACTGGAAATGGTAACTATGTGATAAATACATAAGACTTTTTTCTTTTAAAAAAAAAAAAACTCTTAAAAGTAACTAAGTGGGGCACCTGGGTGCCTTAGTTGGTTAAGTATCCAACTCTTGCTTTCTGCTCAGGTCATCATCTCAGAGTCCTAAGATCCAGCCCTTTGTGGGGCTCTCCTATCAGTGTGGAGTCTTCTTGAGAGTCTCTCCTTCTGCCTCTGCCTCTCCCTCTTCTTACACACTCTCTCTTTCAAAATAAATAAATAAAATATTTTTTTAAAGTAAAAATAAATAAATAAATAAAAGTGACTAAGCAAAAATAGTAACAATGCATTGTGGAATTTACAACATGTAGAGAGGAAAAATGTATGACAACAATAGTACAAAGAAATAGAAGTATATTGTCATAAGGCTCCAATACTTTATGTGAAGTAGTATAATGTTATTTAAAGATAGACCATGATAACTTAAAGGTATATGTTATAAACGTGAAAGCAACCTCTAAGATTGTTAATGAAGTATTATAAAACTATATATGTTACATAGATAGCTATATCTACCTATGTGTGTCCATTAAAGGATTTTATATATCAATATATATCTATATAGACAGAGACAGAGAGAGAGAAAGATGAGCTATCTTACTAGGTACATGAACATATAGGATTCTCATGTCCTCTGATGGATTGACCCTTTTATCATTATAAGATATTCTGAAACGAAATTATAAAGATACTCAATCTAAAATTGGTATCAAAAGAGGAGAAATGAACCAGAGAACAGATGGAACAAATAGAAAACAAATGGTAAGATGAAAGACTCAATTAAATGTAAATGGTCACAACATTCCATTAGAAAGCAGAGATTGTAAGATTGGATTAAAATACCAAGATCCAACTATATGCTGCCTTCAAGAGACCTGCTTCAAATATAAAGACACAACTAAGTTAAAAGTAAAAGGGGGAGCACCTGGGTGACTTAAGCCACTGCCTTCAGATCTGGTCATGATCTCAAGGTCCTGGGATCGAGCCCCACATCAGCTCCCTGCTCAACAAGGAGCCTACTTCTCCCTCTCCCTCTGCCCCTCCTCCCTGCTCATACTCTCTCACACACTCTATCTCAAATAAATACAATTTTTAAAGAAAAAAAAGCAAAAGGATGGATAAAGATATATCATGCAAGCACTAGGTAAAAGAAAGCTGGAGTGGGTATTTTAGTATCAGATGAAGTAGATTTCAAGACAAATAATATTACCAAGGATAAAAAGAAAGTATACTCATAGTGGTAAAGGGGTCATTTTATTAGAGAATGTGACAGTCTTCAAGATGCATGCACCTAATAACATGGCTTTAAAACATATGAAGCAGGTGCACCTGGGTGGCTCAGTCAGTTAAGTATCTGCCTTTTGTCTCAGGTCATGACCCTGGAGTCCTGGGATCAAGACCCCTTGCAGGCTCCCTCTGCCCCTCCCCCTACCATGCATGCATGCTCTCACTCTCTCTTGCTCTCTCTCTCTCTCCTGAATGAATAAATAAAATCTTTAGAAACATATGAAGCAAAAACTGAGAGAACTTCAAGGGGAGATAGACAAATCCATAATTGTGGTTGGGGATGTCTTCTTCAATAACTGATTGAACAAGTAGACAGAAAATTAGTAAAGCTATACAATTTACCAGGATAAAGCATATTCTAGGCTATAAAACAAATATCAATAAATTTTAAAGGATTCAAATCAAATTTGGTTTCTCTCTAAAATGGAATTAAATTAGATATCAATAACAAAAAGATTCTAGGAGAATTTTCAAATATTTATTTGAAATATTTCTAATATTTCCTATAACTAAATAACACACGGGCTAAAAGAACAAAGTACAAGGGAAGTTAGAAAGTATTTTGAACTAGGATGCAGCTAAAGCAGTATGTAAAGGAAACTTTAACATCTATGTTAGAAAAGTGAAATAAGCCAAGCAGAGAAAGTCAATTACCATATGGTTTCACTTACTTATGGAGCATAAGGAGTAACATGGAGGACATTAGGGGAAGGAAAGGAAATGGGAACTGGGGCAAATCAGAGAGGGAGACAAAGTATGAGAGACTTTGGTCTCTGAGAAATAAACTGAGGGTTTTGGAAGGGAGGGGATGGAAGGATGGGTGAGCCTGGTGGTGGCTATTAAGGAGGGCACGAATGGCATGGAGCACTGGGTGTGCGGCATAAACAATGACTCTTGGAACACTGAAAAAAAATAAATTATTTAAAAAAAAGGAATAAAAGCTTCACTGAGAAGTCACAGAAACCACTCTACCAGAAAGAGATTAAGTACAGTGATTTAGTGCTTACGGAAACCCTTAGTAAGGGATTGATGTTTAGAGCAATAATGCCAGTCAGTTGAGCTTCTACATTCTCAAAGATCAGGAAGATAATCAAGAATCACTACTACAAATGATAGCTCTAGAAATATACCACCATATCCACCATCCATAGAATAATAAGCCACCATGATGGAACAGCTAACTCCAGAACGCAATGATGCCCACTGGACCCATACTAGCAAAACATAAATGCTCCCCCTATCCCGCCTCTCAACACTCATAAATTTAAGGATTAGATACTGGGAATCCAGCCAACCCTGACAAAGAAAGACTCAATACAGCCATACATAGACTACGTAACTATGCTTGCTAGAACCAAAGAAAGCAGCCAAAGCATGGTTTCTTCCTCAATTCAGCCTTCCAAATCTTATGCAAAAAGCATCAGGTTGGTGGAACTTAAATTCCATCCAGAGTCACAGCTGCCAAGTGTCCCCGAAATGTGGCTTTCAGTTTCCCAGTCTCTGTTGTCCAAGAATGATGGTGAAAGGGATGGTCATTAATAAGCACCATAATTTAGCAGGGCTAATGTGGTAACTAGAATGATTGTTAGCATTACTTATTGCTCATACTTGTATTGCTCAAGGAATGAAATAGTCTGTTCATTAGTGTTTTATTTCAACTCTAGAAGAGATTTCTTAAAAAATCCTAGGTTGGATGAACACAGGTATGTCTCTAGCAAATAGAGCATCTGGGCACTCACCAAATTCCCAGTTCTCACAGCTGGAAACGCAAGCAATACTACATAATCCACAATTATGGATCTATCTATCTCCCCTTGCAGTTCTCTCAGTTTTTGCTTCATATATTTTTTTAAGATTTTATTTATTCATTCAGGAGAGAGAGAGAGAGCACACGCACATGGTAGTGAGGGGGAGGGGCAGAAGGAGCCTGCAAGGGGTCTCATCCCAGGACTCCAGGGTCATGACCTGAGCCAAAAGGCAGATACTTGACTGACGGGCTTAACTGATGCAGGTGCGGTGATTCCTATCATGTCCTCCATTTAACTCATCTGTTTGGTACGTATAAAGAAGATTATCTTGGCAGCCAGCATTTTTGAACATCCTTCTCATGTTTTGCTAATTTCCTATTAATTAATTAATTAATTAATTAATTGTAGGCTCCAGGTCCAATGCGGGGCTTAGAACTTACGACCCTGAGATCAAGAGTCACATACTCTTCCCACTGAACCAGCCAGGCACCCCCTAATTTCCTGCATTTTAAGACCTTCTATTCTAGAAAGAAGTCAACTAAAGTGCAAAAATGCGATCAAGTCTCTGTCAATCAGATAGATTCTGCTGGAATTCAGCACTGGACATTGTGAGGAGGTGGCTATACGTGGGGAAGTATGCTGGGAGAAAATGGCTGAGTCTTCACAGGTGACAGTGGTAGAATTTCTAGCATCCGGTTCCAGGCGTCATAGGCGACACTTGTGGAGATGTTTTTGCTAAAGAAGCCCTTGAGTGTGGTTGCCGCCCAGCCTCAGATTCTACCTCTCTGACTCCCCTGGAAAATAGGTGAGCTCATAATATCTCTTAACAATTCCACACGTTCTATTTTTTTTTTCTTTTTTAATGAACTAGCCAGGCCGGTCGCTGTTGTTTACAACACAACAGACCTGACTTATGCAACAAAGCTTCTGGTATGCATTTTAATCAGGCCCCTCCATGGAGGGGTGTAGCATTTATGGCTTTCTCAGTAAGAAAAAAAGAGAGAGAGAGAGAGGGAGGGAATAATTCTCAGAAAACAAATACACAGTAGGGGTTAGGCAAGAAGGAATGTTCAAGAAATGTTCTGGATTCTGTAAGCCCTTCACAGCATTTTTCAGGCTGTCTACACAAACTGGGCTTACAGTGAGAATATTCACGGGGTCTCTGAAAGATCCTCACCATTAAAGAGAGATCCTGGGTATAATTCTTTAGTCAGACACATGTGCCTTCCAAACATCCTCCTGGTCTGTGGTTGGCTTATTCATTTTCTCCGTGGTTTCTTTTGTTGAGGGAAGTCTCTGATTTTGGTGAAGTCTATATCAAGTACTTCTTTCATGGTTATTCTTCCTGAGTCTTGCTGAAGAAATCATCACCTACCTTTTGCTTACAGAGATAGCCTCTTAAGTTTTCTTCTAGTAGTTTTATAGTTTTAGCTTTTTATGTTTAGGTCTCTAATTCATTTTGAATTAATTGCTGTGTGGGAAATACAGTAGGAGTTCATCATTTTCATATGGGATATGTACTTGTTCCAGCATCATTTGTAGAAAAGACTTTCCTTTCCCATTGGCTTGATTTTATGTCTTTTTGGAAAATCAGATTGCCATATAAATGTGGGTCTCTGTATCATTTTATTGACCTATTTGTTTATTCTCATAGCTCTAGTCATGGTCATTACAATTTATAATATATTCTGTAGTTAGATATTTTGTTTTTAACTGTGCTCTTCTTTTTAAAATTTGATTTTTAAAATGAACATCTAGTAAAAGCAAATTTAAAACTGTATCACTCTATTAATTTTAACACACTTATATTGCTGTAACCATCACCACACTCAGAATCCAGAACACTGACATGCTTTCCCTGCTCCTAAACCCTGATAACTACTGATACAGTCTTTGTTGCTATAACTTTGTCTTTTAGAAAATGTCCTATAAATGGAATCAGGTAGTATGTGTACACATTTGAGACAGACTTCTTTCGTTTGGTAAAACGTCTCTGAAATTCAACCAAGGTGTTGCATGTACCAGTAACATTCTTTTTATTTGTTGGGTAATATTCCATTTTATGAACACATTGCATTTTACTTATCCATTCACTCATTAAAGAACATCTGAAGTATTTCCATTTCAGGGGCAATTATAAATATAACTGCTAGGATGGTAAGGGTTCTGGTGTGAAAACATTTTCGTTTCTCCAGGGCCATTCTTTTATAGGATTCTTTTGGCTGTTCTAGGTCTACTGCATTATCACGCTAGTTTTAGAAGCAGATGCTCAGTGTATACAAAGACCCCGCATCAATTTTGGTCGCATTAAATCTACAGATCAATCTAGAGAGAATTGCTATTTCAACAGTACTGAGTCTGCCAGTCTGTAAATATAGTATGTGTCTCCATTTGTATAGGTCTTTAAAAATTTCAACAGCAATTGCACTACTATACCCCAAAGATACAGATGTAGTGAAAAGAAGGGCCATATGCACCCCAATGTTCATAGCAGCAATGGCCACAATCGCCAAACTGTGGAAAGAGCCAAGGTGCCCTTCAACAGATGAATGGATAAAGAAGATGTGGTACATATATATACAATGGAATACTATGCCTCCATCAGAAAGGATGAATATCCAACTTTTGTAGCAACATGGACTGGATTGGAGGAGATTATGCTGAGTGAAATAAGTCAAGTAGAGAAAGTCAAGTATCACATGGTTTCACTTACTTTTGGTGCATAAAGGTTAATATAAAAGACGGTAGGAGAAGGAAAGCAAATGGAAAGTAGGGTAATTCAGGGAGAGAAACGAAACATGAGAGACTTTGGACACAGAAACAAACTGAGGGACTTGGAGGGAGGGGGTGGGGGGATGGAAGAGCCTGGTGGTGGGTACTGAGGGCACTTATTGCATGGAGCACTGGGTGTGGGGCATGGGCAATGAATCTTGGAACATTGAAAATATAAAATATTTTTTAAATATTTTTTAAAAAATTAAAAAAAATTTCAATAGCAATTTTCATTAATAGGCTTGGAATGCTCTTTGTTCACTTTGTCTAAATACTTCTGACTTTTTACAATATTATAAATGTACTTCTTTATTTTTTTAAATTTTTAAAAAAGATTTTATTCATTTATTTGACAGAGAGAAACACAGCTAGAGAGGGAACACAAGCAGGGGGAGTGAGAGAGGGAGACACATGCCTCCTGCCAAGCAGGAAACCTGATACTGGGCTCCATCCCGGGTTTCCTGGATCATGATCCAAGCCAAAGGCAGATGCCCAACAACTGAGCCCAGGCACCCCTATAAACGGTATTTTAAAAATTCACTGTCCAGTTTTTGCTTGTAACATATAAAAACACAACTGTTCTTTATATTTTTCTGGTATCCTGCAAATTTAGGAAATTTACTTGTTAGTTGTACTAAAGTTTTTGTTTCTTTTTTCTTTTGCTAGATTTATTAGAATTTTCTATATAAACAATTATCATTTGCAAATAGAAACCATTCTATTTCTTACTTTCTAATCTATGCCTGTTTTTTTCTCACCTTATTACATTGGGTAGGAATTCCAATACAGTGTTGAATAGAATGATACACGTAGGCATCCCCTTCTTGAGGGCAAAGTGTTCAATATTTTATCATTAAGTGTGATATTCATAGAGGGCTGATATCAACAAAGTAAACAGGCAACTTACTAAGTGAAAGAAAGTACTTGCAAATCATGTATTTGATAAGGAGTTAATATCTAAAATATATAAGGAACTCAAAGAGCTTTTAGCAAGCAAATAATCTGTTAAAAGATGGGCAGAGACTCCAAATAGACATTTTTCCAAAGAAGACATAGATGGCCGACAGCTACACAAAAATGTGCTCAGCATCACTAATCATCAGGTAAATGCAAATCAAAACCACAATGAGATAATACCTCACACCTGTTAGAATGGCTGTCATCAAAAAGACAAGATCTAACAAGTGTTGATGTGGAGCAAAGAGAACTCTTGTGCATTGTTGGTGGGAATGTAAATAGGTGCAACCACCATGGAAAACAGTATAATAGTTCCTGAAAACATTAAAAATAGAACTACCAGGGTGGGGGGATGGGGTAACTGGGGGATGGGCATTAAAGAGGGCACGTGATGTGATGAGCACTGGGTGTTATACACAACTGATAAATTATTGAGCACTGTATTTGAAACTAAGTATGTACTGTATGTTGGCTAACTGAATTGATATTTTTAAAAAGGTGAACAAAAATAGAGCTACCATAAGATCCAGCAATCCCATTTCTGGGTATACATGTAAAAGAAGGTAAAATCAGATATCAAAGAGATAGTTGCACTCCTATGTTTACTGTAGCATTATTTGCATTTACATTAGCTAAGAATTGATAGAGCAATGAATAAATAAATAAGATAGACACAATGGAATATTATTTAGGCATGGGAAAGAAGGAAATCTTGCCACTTGTGACAACATGGATGAAACTCCGGGCATTTAGCTAAATGAAATAGACCAGAGAAAGAAAGACAAATACTGCCTGTTATCACTTCAGTGTAGAACTTCAAAGAGTCAAAATTGTAGAGACAGAGTAGGACAGTGGTTTCCAGGGGCTGACAGGTGGTAGAGTAGGGAAAGGTTAGTAAAAAGGAGGGTCCAACCTTCCACTTATAAGATGAATAAGGTATGAAGATCTGTGAAATACGTTGGCTGTAGTTAATAAACACTGCATTTTAATTATGATTAGTTGATAAAGTAGGACATAAATGTTAAATGCTCTCAAAGAAAATAAAAAGAAAAAAATAAAACAAATGAGGTGATGGATGTGGGATGGTGGGGATTTTTCAGTGTATATGTGTAGCTAATCATCATGATGTATGTTTTAAATTTCTTATAATTTTATCTGTAATAAATAATAATTTTACCTCAACAAAGCTGGGAAAAAGTGGAGTGTCATTGTAATGCAGAAAGCAGCAGTGGTGACAGTATAGTTTGAATACCTTCTAATCTGCCCCCTAAAGTAGACAAAACTGTAGAACACCAATGAAAAACCCAGGAACAACATTAACTGCAGAACTAAGTATGTAACATTCAGCAAACCACAAGAGTACAGGCAAATAAGAATAAACCACCTTAGCTATAAGTCAAAAATACTGAAATAAGTGAATTCCATTTAACACTTGATAGATCACTTTTATTTGATTTTTTTTTAATATTTGTTGTTGTTGGGTTTTTTTAAGATTTTATTTATTTGACAGAGAGAAACGCAGCCAGAGAGGGAACACAAGCAGGGGGAGTGAGAGAGGGAGAAGCGGGCTTCCTGCCGAGTAGGGATCCCTATGTGGGGCTTGATCCCGGGTCTCCGAGATCATGACCTGAGCCGAAGGCAGTCGCCCAACCAACTGAGCCACCCAGGCGCTCCGATAGATCACTTTTAAAAAGTATGTTCACTTTTGGTATTTTAGTTACACTTTAGTTGATGAGAGAAGGTAACTCATAAATGATAGTCATGAGAACTTTTGCCAGGTGCTTCACATACATTATCTTATTTAATCTGTAAAATATTCCCAGGAAGAAAGGGTTACTATCCTCATTCTGCAGATGAGAAAGTGAAGTTTATAGAGTTTATAACTTGCTAAATATTTCACATAGCCAAAAAACAGAAGAACTGAGATATGAACATGGGATTCTCCAACTCTACGCCCCAACACTTTAGAAGAATTCTGGAGCAGAAAGGGAAAGAGGAAGCTGGAATTTCTTCACAATGCTATAGAAGCTGGGCTTTGAGATTTCAATAAGATTTAGTCAACTAGAGAGTAAATGGATGATGAGCTCGGAGAGGGGTTCAAACAAGAAACAATGCCAACAAAAGATCGAGAGAAAACAACACCTGGCTTATTTAGTGAATTGGAAAGAGAACCAAGTCACTGGATTCTGGGGTGCAAAGGAGGTGGCATTGGCGGCAGGACCAGTCATTAGATTTGGCAGGTCCTTGAAAAACATACTCTTTGTTCTGTGAACAATGGTCAATTGTTGCTGGATTAGAAGCTTCCACACTCTGGAAGCAGTGTGGGCGATGTACTGGAAGAAAGAGACACTGATAACCAGGAGACTTTGGTAATCAATAATGCAAGCAGAAGATAATATTTCAGCTGCTCTAAGGGGACATCTTTTCTTGGCCAATGTGGACTTGGATACTTGTGAGAAATGACATTAGACCTCACCTGTCTACCCCAGATTCTTGACTGAATGTACCAATGTGCATAGGACTCTTTCCCCCTTAAGAAAAATCATCTAGAGTTTGGGGGGAAAGAAGAGGGAACCTTGAGGAGAATGGCTGAATGGCTTGACAGCTGTCTGTTAGACTGGTTTGGAGACTCTTGACAGAGGCGGCAGAGCTAAATGTTAAAGGAGCCAATTTCAAAATGATCTCTGAGGAACCCCAGGTTAAAGCTGTGACCCAAGTTATAGCACAGTAGGCAGGAAGACTTCTCCCTGATTGGTGTAGAACCTAGTCCAGGTCAAACATGGGCATCCTACTGACTCCATGTTGGTAAACTCATCTTCTCCAAGGAGACACTCAGGAATCAAACTGAAGATAAATCTTTTCTTCTCAAGCCAACAGAGATAGTCTAACCAAAATAACAAGGTCTGAAACAGTTAGAAAGAAGGGAGGAATTAGACTTCCAGTAGATCTGAATGTGGAAGAGTTTCTGGGTTTTATTTGTTTGTTTGTTTTTGAAAAAGAACTGAGGAGAGAACACTCAATGAGCATTTAACTTTTTCTTGCCTCCCACATATCAGAGTAACCTTGGTTAGAGATCTGTCATGCTTAGCCCTGTCTGGAATGTAAAAGGCGGAGGGAGCAGATCGTCATGCTTCCAGCATAACATCACCTTGTGTTCCTTCATTCCAGCTGGATTCCAGCCCAGTTAGATGAGACTGGACCCACCAGGCACCAAGTCACCAGTCTTCAGCCAGCCTTTCTCCAGCATGTTTGATGATTTTGCCTTCACAGGATATTTCTGTGGCCTCTAAGCTCAGGGCAGCTGACAAGCCTCCGTCATCTGATCCAAGATTACACTGTGAGTCCCTAAGGCACCAAGAAAGATAATATCAACTCCCAGCACTAGGGTTTTTCCTACTAGAAAATAAAACCACAAATATCCACTGAACCTTGCTTTCACTCTTGGCTCTAGGGTTAAAAGTGAAATGGTCCCTGGCATTGAGAGGCTTACATGTGAGTTTGGAGTCAGACAAGGATATGAGGCAGGTAGGCACACAATCAAAGAATTCTACTGCTGGGAGGGAACATGGAGGTCATCGGTCCAATCTCTCATTAAAGGAGAGGATACTGAGTTCCAAAGAGGTTAAGTGACTTGCTCAAGGTCACAGAACCAAAGACACAGAATTCAAATTTAACCCCAGGCTGGTCAGTACAGAATTCTTTCATCATACCATCTACCACTTATTGAAGAAGTACTATATGCTAGGTACTTTCTAATTACACTACCTCCTTTAATTCTCATGACAGCTTACTTAAGTAGATATATTATAAATACCATTTTAAGGAGGGAGAACTAAAGTTTAAACAGAAAGAAGTAGTTTTTTCCAAGTCCATCCAGTGAGGAAGAACACTAACATTTGGGCCACTTGCACCATCTGGTTTCAAGTTCATTCTCTGAAATACCCCTCCATGCAGCCTCTTCAACATTAGCTGCCTCTTTCTTTACTCCTGTCAGTAAGAATGCATCATAGATGGAGAACATAATACAAGCTATAAAAACTTCCCATCCCACTGTTTTTCTTGGGGCTGGTTATTTTGCACTGTAACACAAGTGTCACCATGTCAGGAGTCCTTGAGAGGGCCTGCTTGGAAAAGAGGAGTGCTATGGCCTAGAGCAGTGAGGGCTTCCTTTTAAATACTCCTAAACTGGTCAGGATCCCAGAAAGGCAGAGTCCACTGTCTTTAAGCAGCTTTAGGCCATGAGTGAGCACTGAGCCTTGCCAAGGAGTAGTATATGTCCTACAAAAGGACTCAACCTCTCCACTGGGTACCTAAGACTACATAATTGATTCTAGAGTATTGAATGGGCCAGAGAATTTAGTGCAGTAGAAAGAGCACAAACTTTTGGGGCACCTGGGTGGCTCAGTTGGTTAAGCGACTGCCTTCAGCTCAGGTCATGATCCCGGAGACACGGGATCGAGCCCCACATCGAGCTCCCTGTTCGGCGGGAAGCCTGCTTCTCCCTCTCTCACTCCCCCTGCTTGTGTTCCCTCTCTGGCTGTGTTTCTCTCTGTCAAATAAATAAAATCTTAAAAAGAAAGGAAGAAAGAAAGAAAGAAAGAAAGAAAGAAAGAAAGAAAGAAAGAAAGAAAGAAAGAAAGAAAGAAAAAGTGAGCACAAACTTTTGATCGAGACTTGGCTTTGAATTTGTCTCTGACCCAAGCATGTACCTTTTCCGGGTGTACTCAGTGGTCTCTGAAATGTCTCAGGAAGAGACATTACACACAGACCAGGCTGAGAGTATGCCCAAAGAAGAGACACTTGGAGTGGGAATGGGAATAATTAAGAGGGCTTCCTTTAGTAGGTGAGACTTATAAAAGACTTGAAAAGCCCTAGAGCACTCTCCCCCTGGAAAACACACAGATGCCAAGGTTACCCCAGAAGCAACCAGCAAATCCCCACCCTTCCGGCACCCCTCACAGAAGCCTCCACCTCATCTGGGCTCAGCCTCCTTGGCTCTCACTTCAGGCCTTTGGGGAAAGGTTGACATTAACTAACAAAGGGATTCTTTGAAGAGCCTGGGAGCTCAGAAAGAAAAGCACAAACTGGACGCTCCATCTGTCTGCTTGGCTGTTGTGTAAGAGCTGGAAGGGGAAGAGGAGTGGCCGGGGCAGGGTAGCTCACAGTGGCCACAGTTAGGCCCCTGCTGCAGAAGAGCCAACTCTTCTGACAGGCTGGGCCTCTCCCACAGGTTTTCCCTGGGACTAGACAAAAGAAGAATAGAGAGCAAGGAAAGGGTGGAGGCCTCAAATAAAAACTAATTAACACTATCTATTTTTCTTTCCTTTTTTAAAGGTAATCTCTTAATCCTAAAATCTGGGATTCATGTGTGCCCTTTGGTCTATAACCAGAAAGGAAAGGGTCAGGAGGAATCCATCATGTTCAAGGTTTCACCTGTTAGATTTCCTTTTCTCAATGGCTCTTTGTGTGGCAATCTCCTATCCGGTGAAATAGGCCTTCAAGACTCCGAGTAAGATGAGGCAACCATAGCCAAGGGGAGCCATCACCAGGAAAGCTTTGACATGGAGAGACTGGGAACTGCAGGGAAACTGGCATTCCAGAGCTTGAGTTACCAAGGGAAAGAGGAGGACTGCAGTTGTCTCTCAACTGCCATCCAAATCACTCTTTACCCCATGGACAGATCTTTCTCTATATTCTGTTATGCCCCATCTTCTGTTTCCATCGAGTCACCATTTTAAAGACTAAGAAATGAGAAGTCTTGAAGTTAGAATATTCTTTCTGAGGTCTTTTTATCTAGACTCCTATGCAATGAAGACAGGAAAGACTTTTCTATCCTGGTCTTCATTGTCTTTAAGTGGGAAGAGAAAGGAAGAAAAGAGATGACTGGATGGGAAATATGAACAGCAAATTATTTATTTATTTACTTACTTATTTATTATTACATTGTTTTATTTTTTCAGTGTTCCAAGATTCATTGTTTATGCCCCATACCCAGTGCTCCATGAAACACGTGCCCTCAATACCCACCACCAGGCTCACCCATCCCCCTACTCCCTCTCCATTCCAAGACCCTCAATTTGTTTCTGAGTCCAAAGTCTTTCATGTTTCATCTCTCTTCCTGATTTACCCCAATTCACATTTCCTTTCCTTCTCCTACTGTCCTTCATATTATTCCTTATGCTCCATAAGAAAGTGAAACCCTGTGATATTTGGCTTTTTCTGCTTGGCTTATTTCACTCAGCATAATCTCCTCCAATCTGGTCCCTGTTGCTACAAAAATTGGGTATTCATCCTTTCTGATGGAGGCATAATATTCCATTGTATATGTGGAAGACCATATCTTCTTTATCCATTCATCTGTTGAAGGGCACCTTAGTTCTTTCCACAGTGTGGTGATTGTGGTCATTGCTGCAATGAACATTGGGGTACATATGACCCATGAAGGTCAATTTAAAGCCAATTGGAGAATGGGAAGATACTCTCATTACTCTTTACCTAAGCTAATGGCACCACCATTCACGTAATTGTTCAAGCCAGACACTTGGGAAAACATCACTAATTCCTTTCTCTTGTCCCCTAAATCTCCACGGCCAATGGCCCTCATATCATCTCTTGCCTACATTATTGGAATATTCTTAGTTGATCCCTGTTCTAATACATTGTTGTTCTTCACTCTCACTTGCAAAGCACAACCAGAATTTTCTTTGTACTACACAGCTTGATCATGTTTCTCTTCAGCTTCAGTGGCTCCCTACTGTTTTCAGAGTAATTTCCAGACTCCCTAGTACAGTATTCAAGGCTATCCTTGGTCATCAGTCCCCTGCCTCTCCTGTCATATCCACAGTATTCAAAGCCTATCCTCAACTACTATGATAAGCTCTGACTTGCCTCTTAACCTTGGTACACTCTGCCCGGATCATATTCCTCCTCACTGTGGCTAACTCTTCTCTGTTCTTCAGGTCTCCAATTGGTTGTCCTGTCTTATGGGCAGCTTTCCTGACCCATTCTATACTGGATTAGGTATTTCTTCAGTGGACTCCCACGACCTTTTATTTGCCTCTATTGTGACAATTACCCTCTTTGCCCACTATCCATCTGTCCTTTATATTAAGCTGTAAGATCTTTAAAGGGGCTTGTAGAAATAGGGTGGAAAGACTACCTCCACAGTTTTAATTTGCAGAGCTCACCTGTAATGGCCATATTAAAAAGAGAGAGAAATAATGAGAGAGGGAGGAAGTGATTGTTATTCCAAAAGTACTCAAGCAATCCTGAGTGATTTCCATGCAGCACCAAACCCCACACAGTAAATCTTAATGAGATGAATGTGAATGTCTGCTCAGAGATTCTGTTTGTGTTTGCTTTGTTTTATATCACACGGCCTCTAAACATAATCCACAGACATCCTCTAGTCTGTTCTAACACGGAAAGGATACTCGTGACTTTGGACTTACTGAGACACTGTAGCTCAGTCTCTAATACAGTGCCTCCCTATGGGATTTTCAAGGGTGATGTATGTTATATTTAATTTTTGCTTTTTGTATGCTTTTAGAACAACACCCCTGTGAAATATAACTCTCCTCCATCAGCTAAGCTTGTCCCCTTTCTCTTGGCAACTGCATTCTTGCCTCATTTATATGGCTCTTATAGGAATTATCATATTTTCATCTGAACTAGGCCAACAAATATCTTCTCCAAGATTAGTACGTTTCAGATCTGGAAAATTAAAGTCTTCTTTTCTCTTGTGAGTGAAGTGATAAGATGAAAAACTAAAGGACCATATTTTCAGCACATGGAAAAAGATAGTCTGCTGAAAGGAATAGATGAGATGAATTGAGATAAATATAGCAAAGGCTGGTTCAACAGATGTGCGTTCCTTATCACTGGAGGGTCATCAGCAAGGGCTGGGTGGTGGTGGTAGTGGTGGTGGAGATGGGAAGACTATGAATTGGGCATGTGTTTCCTTGGTGCTAATAGTAGGTGTATGAGGAAGGTTGGAAAGCCCTGGTGAGCTATAAGCCCGAGTCTGTGTGATTCTAAGAGGTTATGAGAATAGGTGTGAGCCAGTAAATGTGAAGAATGAGAGCTTCCTTGGGAGAGAGAAAAAGGTGAAAAGGGAGAACAGTGAAGAGAGGGTATGAGATAACTGATTTAGCTGGGACAGGAAATGAAAAGAAGTGAATTAAGGCAGAAATATTGAGCTTAATAGCTAACTTAGTCTGGATAGTTAGGAAATGGAGGCGATTGTGCCTCAGAGAGTGTAATGACTCCATAGTTATACAGCCGCTAAAGCAGCAGAGCCCAGATTTGAATTGTGATCTATGTGACTTCAAGGTCCATGCTTACCAGTCATCTCATCTAATCCCTTCTTATGACAGATAGAGACAATGAGACTGAAGGTCAAGTGGCTTGCCTTAGGACACCAAGATATTCTAGTAAAACTAACCCTAGGATCGCCAAACCTCAGCTATATTCTCCTTCCAGGCCACTCATTGCTATTGTATTCTGAGACAAAGTGGGCAGTTATTGACTCCCTACAAGGCTCCGAAAGAAACTCTTCCCTTATTTGTGCCAGTGTCATCTCCTCAGTAAGTGGAGAGGATAGTGACAAGGTGTCACAGGGAGTGAGACACTTGGAAAATACAAATCCCTCTATTAGGAGATTCCAAGCAATTATTTACTTGTTGATTTAGGAAGGTAGGGCAGGATTAATTTGAGCTCAAAGGATCAAGGTAAAAATAAAGTGTAATTATTATTATAATAATGATAATCATTTATTAATCTTTAGATTCTACACAGGTACTACTCCACCTTCAAGTAGCTTACCTGTTATAATAGAAGATAAACCAGTGATGAAGGTATGGATTGAAAGGAGGAAGCAGTCAGCGCAGGAAGGACAGAAGGTAAACAAGCAAGCTGGAGAAAGAAAGCATCCTGCTTTGGAAGTGATGGAAGGTTGAAGATAGCCTGACAAGCAAGCAATTTTGTAGTAGGTTATAAACTATTCATATGATGGAAGATTTTTCAGTGGAGCCCAAATTTTTAATTTTTCTTATTAGGAACAAAACATATAAGAATGTTAAGTCAACTGCCTAAGATCACATAGCTTGTCAGTGACAGACTTGAATAGAACTTTGGTCTCTTTTTACTTAGTTCTGTTCTAGTTCAATAAGAGCCCGCCTGGGTGCTGGAGAATGCAACAGATTGAAGAGAAAGACCAGAATTAATGTTGGGATATAGGTCAAAGGGGTCAGCCCAGTAAGATCTGATGTCCACCTCTGTCTTCCATCCACATTTTCCCCACAATGCATTTCAAAAAATATAAGAACACTCAAGTGTGAGGAGGAGCCTTTATACATCCATATCTGGGACTGTTTTAAATCAAACTGACTTATGAGAATGGTAGGGAAACTGTAGGCACACAATAAGATAATGTGGTCCCATTGAAGCTTTTTAATTTTTCCAGAAGCAAAAGTCTCCATATAAATGAAGAAGAAAGTAGAAGACACCATGAACAAATAGCTTCTAGTAATTGTGCAACTATTATATGCTAATTCTATATCATTTCTCATTTAAATCTCACAACTCTATCCATTTTCACACACCTTTATTTGTGACCTACTATGTATGACCCACTGTGTAGGGCCCTGGAGATTTACTGTTAAGCAAAATATACATTATCTTCGTCCTTATGGAGCTTAGATTGAAATCTTACACTGGTTCAAGAAAGAAGACCTTTGGCATTTTCCCAGAAGTGTTAGTTAAAACTGAGATCCTCATGTAATTTAGGACACTCACAGTATTAGTGCAAAGATAGACTTAAAACAAACACACAAACAGAAAACAATTTCCAGCAAGTAAAGGGAGATGAGAACACTTATTTGTCTTAGTCTGGATTCTGGTAGAGGGAAGCAAGTTCCCCTGAAACTTTTTAATTACATAACTTCAAAGAATTTGGGGTTTAAACATATATGACCTTAGAGAAGAAGTAGCATAAAAGGTGGTCCTATGTTGATACCTTAGGCAAGAGCAAAAACAGAAATTCCCTGGAGGGACAGAGATCCTTTCACATCTACATAAAATTGATATAATCCAGGTTTCCACAAATTTCCACAAATAAAGCCACAAATAAATAACTTATCAAGATGTGTTCATAATTTAACATTATCAAACACAGAAAGAAACAAGTCATCAGGAGCATTAAAAAAAAAACAAAATCAGGGTGCTTGGGTGGCTCGGTGGGTTAAAGCCTCTGCCTTCGGCTCAGGTCATGATCTCAGGGTCCTGGAATCGAGGCCCGCATCAGGCTCTCTGCTCAGCAGGGAGCCTGCTTCCTCCTCTTTCTCTGCCTGCCTCTCTGCCTACTCGTGATCTCTCTTTGTGTCAAATAAATAAATAAATAAATAATCTTAAAAACAAACAAACAACAACAAAAAAAAATCAGCCCTAAGAAAATTAGACCCCAAGAACTTCAGTAAGAGAATGAGATGAAAAGGCCCATAAGACAAATATATTTAAAATTATTAAAAAAACAAAATGAGGATTGACAAAAACAGGACCAAAAATGCTTTTAAAAACTAGAATATTGTAAAAAAGAATGCATTTTTAGAAGGAAAAATATACAGTCACTCAGATTAAAATGAATTAAGTAGATTAGAGGTTATCGAAGAGAGAATTAATAAACTGGAAGATGAAGTAAAAAAAATTAAAGAAAATCAAGCTCAGAAAGAGGAAAAATGGAAAATTGGAAATGAGATTAACAGGCAGAGAATAGACTAAAAATACCAAGTTATATATATTATGGGTTTTAAAATGGCATAATTACAAAATAGGAAAGAGAGAATGTTCAAAGAGAATTTCCTAAAATCATTAAAGAAATGAATCCTCAGATATAGGGAGCATACTGAATACTTAGCATGATGAAGAAAACCCACACCCAGATACAATTTAACTAAACTATAAAGACAAAGAATATTTTTTGAGATGAAGAAAATATTTTTAACCAGAGAGAAAGGCATAGAGAAATGTTTTTAAACATACAGAAGGATAAGATAAGTTCAGAGAAGTGTCATGTGAACTGACAACTCTAACCATTGGCAATAGAATACTATCTTTAAAGTGATAAGAGATTAACATCAAAAGCTTAGACTCCTATACCTATTTAAAGTATCATGCAATAATGGCTACAAAATTAAGAAATTTTTGGATAAATGAAAACTAAGAATTAATCATGAACAGAAACTCACTGGAAGAACTATTAAATTGTGTATATATATAAAAAAAGAAGGAATGTTGAGCAAAGAAATTGATAAGCCAATAGGTAAATACATGAATTGACTACTAAACAGGAAAAATAATGATGGTTTATTAGGTGGGGTATAAAAACAGTGATATTAAAATACTGGGCAAGTGACTTCCATAATATGAAAAGATGCTGATGGTTGTTAAAACATATATAAAATACTAATAGAATTAGAGCATATAATTTATAAATCAGTAGAGTGATAGAAAATAAAGTAACTTGAAGCAATCTAACAGATGGTAGGAAATGAGGACACAGATCTTAAGTTTGTGTAGGAGGAATCAGTTTGGGGTATAGGGAAACAGGGAAGAAATACAAGGTGAAGCTGGAGAGACAAGGATGGCCCAGATATTGTAAAGTAGAATAAGAATTTTGATTTTGATTTTAAAAGGCAGATATTCTTTTTTTTTAAAAGATTTTAATTTTTATTTATTCATGTTAGACAGAAAGCAAGAACATGAGCAGCGGCAGAGTGGGAGGGAGAGGGACAGAGAGAATTCCAAGCAGATGCCCTGCTGAGCCCAAAGCCTGACATGAGGCTCAGTCCCACAACCCTAAGACCAGCACATGAGCAAAACCCCAAGAGTCACACTATCTACGGACTGAGCCACTCAGGTGCTCTAAAAGGTACATGTTCTTTTTCAAAATTGGGGAAATTGAGTCTCAGAAGTAAACTAAATCCTTTAAACTTATTCTGCTAAATCAAAGATAGAACTGTAGGGTATGTCCAATTTCAAAGCCTTTCCTCATTCCACTATGCCATGCTGTAACTGCTGTGAAGACATCTGAAGACAGTGTCTGACTCAGAACATTGACGGAGCTAATAACAATGATAATAATCAGTAACATTTACTAAGCACTTGCTATATGCCACAGACCATAAGGACATGCTTTGTCTCATTTAATCCTCACAATCATGAAAGAAGAGTTATTATTATCCCCATTTTACATATTTGAGAAAACCAAGCTTTAGATGTTTTGAATGACTAATAAAGCAAGTGGCAAAGCAAGTTATGAACCCAGATTAATCTGTCTCCACATTATAGGGCTAGACTTTCTGGCCTTGAATACCCAGCTCTGAATCTGTTCCATTGATGTAAGAACTCTTCATATTTTTTTATTCCCATCCAAACTTTATGCAATGGACACACCTGCGGGCTTACAGTAATATAGGATATTTACAGACTTATAGTAATATAAGATAATTTTATGTGTCTCCTTTCTATAGGTGTAAAATATTCCAATGAGTTGAGGTCCATAACCTGCTTCATTATCCCTTTCTTGCTGGACATTCAGTTGCAATCATCCCTTCTCCTCTAACTTCAACCTCTCCCTCTTAATTAGCCCTTTCCTCTGAACATGTGAACACACTTTCTTCTCTCCTATCCTACCATTAAAGTACTAAACCTACTCCCATATCTTTCTCCTTCCCTTTTCTATCAAGTTTTCTGAATAAGTGAGTATTCCTGCTTAGTCTCCACTTCATTATTCATGCATGCCTCCATCTACTGCAATCTAATTTCTTCCATCCTGTCTCCCACTTTCCTTGGACAACCTCATCCAAGTGCATGTCACAGGCAACTTGTTTGGGTGATGCACACCTAGACTTCTCCAAGGGTCTGAGGGCAAAGCTGAGGTTGAAGACCTGTCTATACAACCTGATTACTTTCTATAGCAGTGTGAGAATCCTGGGAGAAGTAGCGGAGGAGGCATAGTCAGGATTAATCCTGGTTTGTGCTTTACCTAACATAAGGAAGGACAAACTTGGAGGGGAATTGAGAATGCTGGTGAATGTGGAAACTAAGAGAGAATTCAAGGTTATGCTCAGACAGGGCAGTGCAATATGGAGATACCCTACTCTATGTAAGCTGGAAGGGAAGGAAGTAAGGCCAGGGGAGGCTGGCTGGGAGAAAATGAAAGTACCAAGAATAGCAGTTATCAGAGTAAATTATAAGCAAGCTGGAATGATAGAAGATTGTATTCAGATAGTGGGATATGGCATTTATGACCCAACATGGTACAGTTTGGGGGCTGAGAAGGTCAAGATGAGTAGGGGTGAGTAGCCAAAGGAAATTTAAGTCAGTGAGATCCAGACATCTGCATAAATATAGAGGTCACCCAGAATGACATGAAGTAGAAAGTCTGGGCCATAAGTCAAAATTCTCACTAAATGTGGGGAGCAGCCAAGAGAAGAGTCAGTACCTGGCAGTGATAGGGGAGGACAATAATACAGCATGGACAGGAAGAATAGACCTCAAAAGGGAAGATTTGTGCATGAAGATGGAGAGGCAACAGTTTGCACTCAGCAGTGGGCAGGGGAGGGGAGGCAGGAGAGTGCTTAGCATCTCTATGAATTCTTGGTCTCCCTTTAGACCACACATGGAGCAACTCTTCCCAGCTTCTTGGACATCCCATGCTCATTCACACCTGGTCTTTCTGATGCTCTCTATTTCCGTGAGGATCAGCCTCCCTATCCACTTGTAGAAAACTGGCATTCATCCCGAACATCTTATCTTCCCTCACTTCTCTCCCAGTCATCTCCAAATCTTGTTAAATATCCACCAGAACCCTCTGGAATCCATTGGTTTCTCTCCCTCACTGCTGTTATCCCCCGGGCTGAGGTTCCATCAGCTCCTGGAAGGCCTGCTGCCATGGCTGCCTCTCTGCTGAAATCTGGTCTCTGCATTGCCATCATGTCACCATCCATCTTGCCTTCATAGGCAACATCGCCTTGTCACTTCCCAACTCCTGATGTGTCATCATGTTCTTTCTTGAAACTCTTCAATAGAGTTGTTTTTTCCAAAGGCTAGAGGTCAGAGCTTTCACCCTCCCCACGACATCCCCCCTCTCTAATCTCATGCCACACCTTGTCCCTCTCCACTCTCTGACTCCAGCCTCACTGGCTTCCTGTCACTCTCTTGAAGGCACATGACCCAAATATTGCTTAAGCTCTTCTCTCTGTCCTGAATATTGTCCTCTAGTCCCAAATCAAACACCATCAGGGCTCCCCTCCACATATTCCGATGGTAATGCATAACTCTTCTTGGTAGCAGGAGCCACTGACGTGTTTTACCTGGGGTTGTGGGGTTATATGACTAATATCTGTCTTCCCCGGCTGCACTGCAAATGTGGTAAGGACAGAAGCTCTCTGATTTTATGACCACTTCATCTTGATTCCCAGCATAGAGCTCAGCTGTGTGGAGTAGACAAGTTGTTCCACTCAGAGCATCTGCAGGGAAGAACTTGCTGCCCATCTGTGGAGAACACAGCGGGCAGACAGCCGCCAATGGTCAGCAATGTTAGGGTCTGCCTCAGTTGTAGATGGCAGCATCTCTGAGAGCTGTACCCTTTTGGGGACATCTATATTCAGTGACTGAGTGAGGCAAGGTGTAGTGGGTTGAGTGGTGATCCCCCAAAAATATGTTCATGTCCTAACCCCCTGAACCTGTGAATGGAAACTTTGTTGGGAAAAAGAGTCTTTGTGAATCTAATTAAATGAAGGTTCTCAAGATGAGATCATTCTGGAGTTAGAAGAGGCCTCAGATCCAGTGACAGATGTCCTTATAAGAAAAAGGCAGATGGATATTTGAGACTCAGAGACATAGAGGAGAAGGTCCGTGGAGACAGGGGCAGAGGCTGGAGTGTTGCTGCCACATGTCAAGGTATGCCTAGAGCCACAAGGAGCTGGAAGAGGCAAGGAAGGAATCTCCCCAGGGCACCTTTGGAGGGGACTGCTCTGCAGACACATTGGTGTTGGACTTCAGGCCTCCAGGACTGTGAGGGAATACATTTCTGTTATTGTGTTTTGTTATAGGAAACTGGCACATAAAGGCCTACATTTGGGCCACTGTGGCATAACCGAGGAGCATTCCCCACTCCAGAGTTCCCTGTGGGGTCCCAAGGTTCTGTCAAGCCTGCCTCAAAGTCAACTTTTTCTTCTGTCCACTTCTGCTTTGCCCTTGCCTCCTTTGGCAGATTTCCATCCCTAATAAGCATCTCATACTCCAAACTCTGTCTCACAGACTGCTTCCAGAGAACTCAGAGTGATACACGATAGTCAGATAATTGTTAAATGAGTTAGTTAAGTAGACAGTGAGTTCCCAGAAGGCAAGAATTATGTCTTATTCATGTTTACAATCATAAAACTTTGCACAGTGTCTCACTCAAAATACACGTTCAATAGCAATTTGTTAAATAAAAGAAAGAATGCATGAATATGTAAATAGATCAAATCGAAGCTAGAGATTAAAAAGAATTCTGGTAAAACGCTTTTGTGTATTTCTTGTGAGCCTACACTGAGGAAAGAAGAAGGGGAAAAAGGAAGAAAGGAAGGAAGGGAGGGAAGGAGGGAGGAGGAGTGATTGATTGTCTCTTGTCATGAACTCAGCCAAGCATCACCATCAGGTTCATTTGACGGCGGGGATGGAGAGGACACAACCTCCAGAGGGTAGCTTTTCCCCCTTGAGGGCAACATTTTTGTTCTTACAGAGCTAAGACTCTCCCTATCAACATGCAGAAATCATTTCACCACCCTGCCCCCAGCCATGCTGACATAAATCCTTACAGATAAATGTTTTTAGTGTAAAGAGCAAAAATAAAAGAGA
>PITA01018945.1:0-39003 GCA_004023965.1 Spilogale gracilis | reverse complement strand
CAGGGAGCCTGTTTCCTCCTCTCTCGGTCTGCCTCTCTGCCTACTTGTGATCTCTCTCTGTCAAATAAATAAGTAAAATCTTTAAAAAAAAGAAAAGAAATGCATGTTTGTTTGGAGTCTACTTTAACTGCACACTTTTTTTCAGTTGGAAGCTTTTGAGAAATGTAATATTTTATGTAATTACATAGGTTGGTGAGCTATTGGTGACATTAAGTCTGACGAGTTACCTTTTTACCAATGAAATGAGCAGAGGATCCCCTTAGAGAAGTTGACTTTCTCACACTAAAGAAGAGACATGCAAATAAGTGACTGAACATAAACATATGGTGAATATTACAGAACAATAAAAATAGTAGTAATTATGTTTGAACTATCCATGTCAAATGATATAAGAATCCTTTCTGTCGACCTATCAGTTAAACTTTAAAATATGTGAATTTACCAATGCTATCCATGTTGTAAACATAGATGTCTTGCTTTAAGGATGAATACCACCACTTAAAAAAATCAGTGTTTATATATGAGTATGTGTTCTACTAATGACTCAAGAATAGTAAATAATTTGAAAATTCGTAAATATGGATATAGACTCATTATTAAGCTTAACCATTTATTTTAAATAAGATGTTCCAATTAGATTGAAAGCATTCATTGTCATAAATAAAAGAAAGCATAATTAAATTTCCTACAAGCATATTTAAATATCACACTTCTTAGATTTTACAGCAGTGTTTCTGGATCAAACTTTTCATGGTGATATCTGTAACAAAGATCTTTTTTTCAAAATAAATATCAATTTTTAATCCAAAAAATTATCTCTTACTAGTCAAATATAAAGAAAACCCTAATTCAGGATTTTGCAAATTATTCTTTCTTAACATTACCTATTTTAGATGTTTGATATTTATACATCTATATTTTAGTCCCTACAAATTTATATCTATATAGAAGGCCAAATTATCTAAAATTTTATAATTATTTTCTTCTGTTCCAAATTGGAGAGCAAGAAGAAAAATACCTATAGGTGTATAAGAAATATAGGCTATATAAAGCAAACATATATTTAATTACTTGAAGATTTTTTTTTCCATGTTGAATGTTTCATGTTTCCCTGTTAATGAATAATGAGAATTGATTGTAACTAAAAACCCAGTAACAGGTATAGCTGAATCTGTGTGTTTAGGAGATCTTGTTAGATGTCTTTTTCTCTGTCTCCAATCTAGGCTTGAATCTGTTTCGCTTCATTTTCAGGAAGATTCCCACTCTTGAGCATGAACAACATGGGCACCAGCGGTTAGTTATACCGTATACCATTTTGGCAACCTTAGCAGAAAAAAAATGTTTCACTTTCTGCAGTGGTTTCTGAGAGAGAGAAAGACAGGCTAGGAGAGAATCTAGACATGTATCTTGTAACTCTCCCTGAATCACGGGTCCATATGTTTATTAGTCAAGATGGGCTCCTGTTCTTCCTCCCTCATCCCCAAAGCTACCAGCGTGAACTCAGGCCACTGAACCGCAGGGACAGGGAGGAGAGAAGGATTTCTCACATGTTGGCAACAAAGAGATTTGAACACTTAGGAATACTGCCTGTTTCTCTCCCAAGATTATAGGCCCCACTTATGTGTACTTCTTTCTCTAGCTAAGAGATTTAAGAGCGGGCAATGAAAGTTTGTATTTTTTCCACGTGGTGGACAGTTATTGCATTTACCTGCCCTGCATTTACCCCCCCACATCTTGTGTTTTTGGCTCCACAATTCCTCTGACACAGATCTTCCTCTCCTCTCAGTATCGTTTAAAGTGAAACATTTCCTAGTTCTCTGTATTCCTAAGTGAAAACTGGAAGTCCTATGTGTGGGGATTTACTTTCCTTTTCAACAAAGAGCAAACACATCAAGCTGTCACTACCATTCATGGTACAGTTTCTTCAGATGGGCCATCTTCATTTTCATACCAGGGTTGTTACATTCATTTAAGTGTTTTATGACATATGGTTTTATTATTTGATAAAATAAGAGCATAAAATGGGAAATGTGACTTTGCTATTCCTAGGAATACTAAATACAACTTTTCTCATGAGCATAAAGTAATTGAGTCCAAGATGAAAAGCATTTAGTATGCTGAAACTAGTACACCTTTGGTTTCTATCATACTCATTGGGTCAAATCTAGTGAGACGTAGTTTTAGTGACGAGGCAGCAGATATAATGAAGAATCTGTGAAAGGCATGTTAAAGTTAGTGGCTAAAATCTGATCTGTATTTTGAGATTTTGTGACCTTGTCTGACTTCTCTGAAACAAATCATCTCATACATAAGCCTATAGCTAATCAATATTTGTACACATTTCTGTAAAGTAATGGGATAACTCATGTAGACCCACAGACATAATGGTGTCGTGTGTGCCCGTGTGTTGTGTGTGTTTATGCATATACATGACTAATTAATAAAAATGGATCTTTCAAGTTAACCAAATAGAGTTATCACACAATTATACAGGAATTAATTATCCTATTAGGATTCCAGTGAACATCTCAGTTTCTCTGCCTCTTCCCTCCTGCTGCTTCCTTGCCCATTAACCCTTCGATAAAACATCATTTAGCAGACAGGAGTCATCATTTCCTTTTCACTTCTCTCCTTTCTTCTCTTGCTCTTACTTCCTCTTCCTTCTCTTCCCCCTTCTTCAGTCCTTCCTTGTTACTCTTCTTTGATTCATTTTTTTTCCCTTGTCCAAAGTCAGTTTACCTTTTTGTTTATGATAGTCTTACTCTGATTTTCCCTGGAGAACTACTATTCTTTTATTCTGAGTAAATGTAGCTGGAAAAGGCTTATCTCCATTGAGTTCAGATCTTACAGCCTACAGTTAGGCAAAGCTTGCATGTTGCATTTGCATAAGATTAACCAAAACTTCTCTGTTTAACAGTCACTGGTTAAGTGTGGAGCATGTAATCTAACTTAGGCCATCTGGATCTGCCAAGAATTAATTCTGGGATTTTTGGAAAGAAAAGTTTTCCATATGCAAGAATTCCTAGCAATGAAAAATAAACATTTAGAGGTAGTAGAAGCCACAAAAACAGATGAGGCCTCAGAAGAAAGCTGACCAGGAGTACTATAGAGGCAGAGAGAATAAGATAAAATTGTGTGATCTCACGTTAGCCTTCTCAGGACCCTAAGATAATATATTGCTTCTTTATTATTTAAGCCATTGTGAGCTGTTACACTTTCTACTTTTTTAAAGGAGTAGATGACTATGAAATAAAAGATTATTCTCAGAAACAGGAACTTCATTTACTCTTCTAGAAAACAGGAAGGCTAATTATATTGAATCTAATCATCTGATTTGGTGGTTCTAATTTAGCAACTCAAGAAAAGACTAAGAAAGTTGGGAATAAGGTTATGAAGACATACATACATTAGTTTTGTTATATTATTTGTTATCTATTTGCCTCTCCTTTCTCTATACAACTCTGCTGTAAATTGTCATTTGTGAGCACAAAGCAAGAGGTGACACAGTTTACCTCCTC
This sequence comes from Spilogale gracilis, assembly GCA_004023965.1. Taxonomy (NCBI): domain Eukaryota; kingdom Metazoa; phylum Chordata; class Mammalia; order Carnivora; family Mephitidae; genus Spilogale; species Spilogale gracilis. Next base: position 35,485 of record PITA01018945.1, on the reverse strand, counting down.
TTAATGCCCTAGGACTACTAGCAAAATGTCTTTTCAAATTGCAACCCCTTATTTAAAAACCTATCTACTCCCTAGTCTCTGAATAAGCCAGTAGGTAGTGTAGAAGTCATTTTTTTACTTACTTTTCTTTCTATAAGTAAGTAGATAAGACAATCATTTACTATACAAGTATCAAAATTATCAAAAAGAGCTATTCAGGGACAATCCAATGGCACCAAAGTGCTTCCCTGCCTTAAAGTTCAGAAAGTAAGACATATTAACTTCATGCCATGAATAAAATGCAAATTTATCTTCCAATTACAATTGATATTCTAGAGTTTACTATTGGTGGCAGCTGTAGGGACAATTAAAGAATTCTAATTAAAGTTAGTTGGAGCGGATGAAGCCAATCCCAGATTCCTCCATCTGATGCAGTTTCTAACTCTTAAAGACAGAAAAGGATCAACAGTCATTTGAAATCTAAATCAGGAGCAGGTTTATTTACCTATTACGTGCCACTTTCACTAATAACATAAGGAATGCATACAGAGATTATGTAATGGAGGATATAAGTGTACAACATTGGCAGAATGTGTGATGATTACTGACAAGAATTAATCAGCATTCCTCATGCCATACACAATGCAGTTAGAATAGAAACAGCAAATCTGTTCAAGTAATGCAAACAAGCTGCATAAAAGGCTAAACAAGTAAAAGTATATCATCAGCCATGACTCAAATTACATCTTTAAATTGTGTGCCAGCTTCCTTCAAATTGGCCATTTAAGAATTCAGTCTCTGACAGACTCTATAAACTGGAAAGCATTACAACTTCTCAGGTCCACAGTTTTGTTGTGGTATTGGGAATACATTTAATAATTCAGCCATACTTGTTAATAATTAACCCATACTTGATACAACAGATAGAGTGCTATGGATTCTTATGTGATGTTTTTTCTTAGTGATGAAATCATTTGGTAAACTTGAGAAATCCTACATTCTTGGTGACAATGTTGCCCAAGCTCCTTAAGAAAGTATAGACTGTGGTCATATTGCTGAATTATTTTCAACTCAATTTTTTTATTCATGATATTTCATAAGAGCCTCAAGATTCTCTACGAAACTGTGAAATCAAACATTTCTGTTTTTGTTGTAGTCACTGCTCATTTCTTTTCTTATTCTGGAAATTTTGAGGTTCCTCAGGACTTTAATGGATTGAAATAATTACCATTCAGTTATTTCAGATTTGCAACTACTCATTGTTTAGTCCTCAGAACTCTTGTGGAAAGGATTTAATGGAAAACTTCTGTTATGTAGAAATTTCTGTCAAATGGTAGGCTTGAAACTGAAACTCTATTCTAAGGAGATTCTGGTACAAAATGCTTTCTCTTGCATAAAAAATATAAAGACGCACTTCTCTCTTAACCACTCTCCCTACAATTTGTTTAGGTTATTAAAGAAAATATACATGACTAACTCTGTAAAGAATCAATGGTAAATAACAAAAACAGTATTTGAAATTTCCATTCTAATATTTTTTGTACTAATGAGCTAACTTCTTCCCTTGTGAAGGAAAATTTGGGCAAATTTGAAAATCTTATTTCTGTCTCATGACTTCGAGTCAACCAAACAATCTCAATTCTCGGTTTATGGTTTTAACATCTATCCACTTCCTATTCAAACATTTTGGTCCCTAGATGTTAAATAAGAGATACAAATTTCATCTTCTTTAATGAAATTATTAACAAAAATTTAAGAACAGAAAGATAAATTATGTTAGACCAAGTATAGTAAAATTGTGCTTATTTTTTAATTGCACTAATCTGGTCAGCATCAAATTCTGAATTTGGCATATTTCTATTTGTGTTATGAGAAAAGTCATATGTAATTAGACTGGGCACAGATAAACATAGCTAGTAAGTGCAAGCTTTTGTGTGCAATGGACATGGGATAAATTGAGGTGGATGAAGACTAAAGATTGGGCTAACTAAAGGTTAAAAAAATATGGGTCACTAATAAGAAGGGGAAATGGCAGGATGTACCTACAGAATTTTCCCTTGGGTTTCCACTTCCTCTCTACCTTGGTCAGTGTGGGAGACGGACACCAATCCAATAATGACTGTTATAGTCAATGTGGAAGTACAACTGTGATAGGTGAGGCCAAGATCTCTGTCCTTGTCCTTCCTGTCCCTTATCTATCTTTAATCACTCCATTGATAATTTTATTCAGGCTCATTATTTTCTTTTAAAAATATATTTATTTATTTGAGAGAGAGAGAGTGCAGACCTGGGAAGGGGCAGAAAGAAAGGGAGAGAATCAATGGACTCCCTGCTGAGTGTGGAGTCTGAAGCAGGGCTCAATCCCAGGACCGCAAGATCATGATCTGAACCCAAATCAAAGGTTAGATGCTTAACTGACAGAGCTACCCAGGTGCTCCTAGAGTCATTATTTTTAAGTTCCATCTATAAGCCTATCCTATAACTCTACCTTGAACTCCAAGCCCATACTAGTTGTATGCTTGACATCTTTATTTGAATGTCTGAGAAACATTATATATATAATATATAATATATAAATATATAAATATATAATTATATATTATATATAATATGTTTGGAAACTTAATATATCCAAAACCAAAATTCAGTCTTCTCCATCTCAGTAAATTGCAACTTCACTTTTCCAGTTATTCACATCAAAAACCCTGGCATCATTATTATTTTTTCTCTTACTTTCATACCTGTCTATAAATACTATTTTCTGTATTTCAAACTATATGTTGAATTCAACCGCTTTTGACAACTTCCACTGCTGACACTCTGGTGTCACCATCTTCTTTCACTTGGGTTGTGGCAATGCCTGTCCCCCAAACTGGTTTCCTTTCCTCCATTCTTGATCTATGGTCTACTGTCAACACAGTATCCACAGTATTCCTTTTATAATATAAGTTGGATCGTGTCTCCCTCCAATGCTCTAAAGATTTCCTTTCTCCTTCTGAGTAAAAGTCAATGTCATTAACCTGACTCCATACAATCTTGTCACTCTTACTTCTCTAACCATAGTTCCTACTATACACTTTCTTACCCACTGCACTCAAGACATAATGGACTTCTTGCTGGCCCTTGAAAACTCCACTAGTCCCATTCTTGTCACAAGGTCTTTGTACTTCCCATTTCCTTTGCTGGGCAGGCTGTTTCTAAGATGTCCATATGGTGTACTTACTTAGTTGCCTCCTTCAGGTCTTACCTCAAATGTTGCCTTCTCAGTTCAGCTTTCTCTGATCATCCATTTAAAATTCCAGCTCTTCCTCATCCTCTCATACTACTGCATTCCTAATCTCATTCCTCCTCCTTAATTTTACCCATAATGCATATTATCATGTAACACTGATATTTGTTTACTTCCTTGTTTTGACCTCTTTCTTTGCACTAGTATGTAAATAAATTATATGAAAACAGGGGTTTTTTTTGGTCTTATTTCTGTATATACATATTCTAGTTGCCTGAATGAGTGAGGAACACATGGTAAATGTGTAATATATATTTATTGAATTAATTCATTAATATTTCCTAGGAAGAGGTACAGGCACTTTAAGGACCTATAATAGGTGAATTTGACATAGTTACTAAAATTAGAAAGAACTTCTTTATAAAAGTGAAGCTTTAGCAAAGTTCTGAATAATGGAGAGGGATTATGCAGGAGAATAAAGAAGGAAAAAATTCTAAATATTAAAAACAATGTGAACAAAATGTCCTGAGGTGGGAAGAAAAATCTATCTTGCAAGTATAAGGGTTTTTTTTTAAAAAAAAAAGTCAAAGCATCTGGAGCATAAAGAAAAAAAAGGATGACATGAGGTTGCAGAGACAGATCCTAAGATTCTCACAGATGACATTTAGGTTTTTATTTTAAGAACAATGAGAAATCACTGACAACAGTATGGAATCACATGAACTTTGTGTGTGATCTCACTTCATGTTTCAGTTCATATTCTGGTGATTCTTTCAAAATAGTTCAGACTCTTCTATTACTATTATATTTGTTATGGTGGTCAGTGATCATTGTTGTTACTAGTGTAACTGGTTTGGGTTCCATGACCTACACCCATATATGACAATGAACTTACTAGATGAATGCTGAGTGTGTTCTGATAACTCCATTTACCACCCGTTCCCTCATCTCTTTCCCTCCCCCCTGATACACAACGATATTAACATTAGGCCAATGAATAATCCTACAATGGCCTCTACGTGTTCAACTGAAAGGAAGAGTCACACATCTCTCATATTAAATCAAAAACTAAACATGATTAAGCTTAGTGCAAAAGCCTGTCAAAAGCTGAGATAGGCTGAAAGCTAGGTTTCTTGCACCAAACAGCCAAATAAGTTAGTAAGACCAAAGGAAATATTCTTGAAGAAAACTGAAAGTGCTATTCCAGTGAACACATGAATGCTAAGAATGTGAAACAGCCTTATTGTTAATGTGGAAAAAGTTGTGGTCTGCATAGATCAAACCACCTACAACGTTCCCTTAAGCCAAAGCCTAATCCAGAAAACAGCTCTCACTCTCTTCAATACTATGAAGACTGAAAGACATGAGGAAGCTGCACAAGAAAAACTGGAAGCTAGCAGAGCCTGGTTCATGGGATTTAAGGAAAGAAGCTGTCTCCAAAACATCAAAGTGTGAAGTAAAGCAGCCAGGGCTGATTTAGAAGCTGCAGCAAGTTATCCGGAAGATCTAGCTAAGATCGTTAATGAAGGTGGCTACACTAAATGACAGATTTTCAATGTAGATGAAACAGTCTTCTGTTAGAAGAAGATGCCATCTTGGACTTTCATAGTTAGAGAGGAGAAGTCAATGCCTGACTTCAAAGCTTCAAAGGACAGATTAACTTTCCTATTAGGGTCTTATGCGACTGGTGACTATAGTTTGAATCCAATGTTCATTTACCATTCCCCAAATCCTTGAGCCCTTAAAAATTATGCTAAATCTACTTGATATGTATTTTTTAAATGGAACAATAAAACCTGGATGAAAGCGCTTCTGTTTACAACATTATTTTAAGCCCACACTTACTCAGAAAAAAAAGGTTTCCTTTAAAAATATTACTGCTCAGTGACAATGTAGCTTGTCACCCAAGAGTTCTGATGGAGTTGTACGATGAGATTCATGTTGTTTTCATACATTTTTAACACAATATGCATCCTACAGCCCAGGGACCAAGGAATAATTTCAACTTTCCAGCCTTTTTATTGAAGAAATACAGTTTGTAAAGGCATAGATACCATAGGTACTGATTCCTCTGATGGAACTAAGCAAAGCAAATTGAAAGTCTTCTGGAAAGAATTCACCAGTCTCAATGCCATTAAGAACAGTTGTGATTTATGGGAAGAGGCTAAATATTAACATAAACAGGAGTTTGGGAGAAGTTGATTCTAACTTGATGACCTTGAGGAGTTCAAAACTTCAGCAGAGGAAGTAACTGCAGATGTGGTGGACAGAGAGAGAGAGAGAACTAGAGTTAGAAGTAGAGCCTTAAGATGGAACTAAATTTCTGCAATCTCATGATAAAAATGGATGAAGAGTTGCTTCTGATGTATGAACAAAGAAAGTGGTCTCTTGAGATAGAATCTATCCCTGATGAAGATGCTGTAGAGATTACTGAAATCATAACAAAAGGTTTAGATTAGTACATAAAACTTGCTGATAAAGCAGCAACAAGATTTCAGAGAACGGTCTTCAATTTTGAAAATGCTGTAGGTAAAATGTTTCTGACACCATTGTTTGCTATAGAGAAATCGTTCATGAAAGGAAGAATCAATCAATTCAGCAAACTTCATCATTGTCTTATGTTAAGAAATTGCACAGGCACCCTGACTTTTGGCAACCACCACCCTGATCAATCAGTACCCCTCAATATCAAGGCAAGACTATCCACCAGCAAGAAGATCATAACTTATTGAAAGATCAGATGATGATTAGTATATTTTAGCAATAGTGTATTTTTTTAATTAAGGAATGAACATCGTTTTGTTTTGTTATTTGACATAATACTATCCCACACTTAATAGACCACAGCGCCGTCTAAACATCTTTTAAATGCACTGAAAAACCAAATTCATTTGGCTCACTTTATTGCAATATTTGCTTTATGGTGGTCTGGAACTAAACCCACAATATCTTCAAAGTATTCCTGCCATCCCCATGAGAAATGACAGCAACTTGGACTAGGGTGGTAGTATCTCTCAAGTCTTTTGAACTTCATCCTTTTCTTTCCAGCAATCCCAATCTCTTTGGCTCACTATTGTACCCTCAGGTTATACCTCCCAGGAGTGTTCAAGCCTTGCCCTCCTCTTTCAACTGGAAAGAATGTGAAATTCAAGAGCTTCACTCTATCTCTTCTTGCCACTCCTCCACATGATGCCTGCTCCATTCACATTTTCCACTGTTTTTATTTATTTGTGTATTTATTTCAACCACTTGATCGGTTCCATGGTGATGGTAAATGTGTCAGGAATCATGTTTTATTCATCTTGATATTCCCAGTAGCTGGCACATTGAAGACACACAATAATACTTGTTGAATAAATGAGGAATTAAATCAATTGCTGGTTTGCCAACACAAAAAAATATTCCCAATGTTCTTCTTACTGCCGCTCTGTAGATATCATGAATTTTGGGGTGGATAAAAGGCATTTCCATATGGTCAAAATATATAAGCTATGGATTAAGTCATCTATTAGTGATTGGATGTCCACTTGACACTCAAATATACATACATATAAGTAACTGAATAATATATAAATATACCTATAATATTAAAATTGTATAAAGATAAATAATGCATTTGGGGAGCAAATTGAATATATAACTTTCAATACTGTCCCTTAAGTGACTGAAAGTAGGACATAGTGAACTGAAAGAAGAGCACTAAAAAGCCCAAAAGATTCCATGTAGCTTCCCCAAATTTTCCGATTCCAAGACAACACATTAAGTATTGTAAGATGCTCAGTCATCAAATTCAATTTCAATGGCACAGCAGTGTCTAAATCTTAGCCATGAAAAATGTTTCATAACCCACATGATCCTTACTTATTATGGGGCATGACTTAAGACTTTGCTGACTAAACACACACACACACACACACACACACACAGGTCTAGTTCCACCCATACACACATATTAATTCAATATTAACAAAATTACAAATTATATTTATTAATAAAAGTTATAAATGAAATCTTAAGGCAATTCATGCAAACATGAGAAAAGTTCAAGGATATAATACGTATGAATTTTCAGCTACATGTGTTTTATGATGGTATCAAAAGTAAAACTGTACCATTTAATTGTATGCTTTTCTACCCTCCCTTCCACTTTGTGCAGTTTTCCCGAAGCTATATAACTTTAAATAGATCACTTTTTAGAAAAGTCATAAGCAGATCATAATTCAAACCAGGCAATCAGATTCTCCTACCATCTAACTACTGAAGAGGTCATGTAATTCAGTCCTGTATTAAAAATACTTTACATGCATGATTTACACAAGATTAAGAGTAGCTTTTAAAAGTACTGTTCTTGGAAAGAGGTCTGTACACTGCTTCCAGTTTGTGAAATTAGAACACCTGTTAACCAGAAGATTTTTGTTGTAAGTAACATATTATAAAGAAAGCACTGACTTAGACTAAAAAGGTAGTTTGGTTGACATTTCATTATAGATATAGATGATATAGATATAGATGTAGGTATATAGATATATAGATACCTTAAAAATAATATTATCTTAAAAGTTGATCCAAAAACTGAATTGCAAAGGACACAAGACAGATCTCAAGCCAAGATATTAGAAGAAAGATTAGAGAGAAAATTTCCAAATAAGAATAAATTTCTTAGGCAACTACTCTACTTGTAAGTGTAGTCAAATAAAACCTTAAATTTGTTTTCATTGTGTTTACTTCCAACATTTTTTCACCACTAAAAAACACAAAATAAAGACAAGAGTAGAAATAAAATGGAGAATAGTTTCTGCATAATACATGCAAATAAAAACTTTGACAAATAAACAAGTTGAAAAAACACATAATTTTTGCAGAAACCATATGAAATTATAGGGTTCAAAGTGTAAATAAGGTATAGAACTCCTCCCCTCTCCCAAATTGGTTGATGGAAACTATTCTGAGTTATTCTCTTATCATTACAAATGAAACCCCAAGTATTTGTATCCTTGAAGATTTCAAGTAGAAACAGAAAGCTACTTTCTATGAAAATCCAGTTTTATATTTTTGCCCTATTGTTGCTTATATCACAATGTAATAAAGAAACAGAGCAACTCACCTGAAAAAAATGCTGAGGATCCAGGAACTCCCATAATTCTAAGCTACCTAATTCTTCTTTCTCAGACTATGTAATCTAATTCTGTTGCCATGGCCAAAACATTTTATGTTTGTGATACTATACTAAGAGAACACATCCTGAAATTTTCAGAATTTATGAAAACCTTCTAATGTGGTACGATTTTCTGTGGACATGGACTCTCTCAAGTGTTTCAAGTTCTGGGTTTGCAATCATATTAAAGATTTCCAAAATATAAAATTGTGTTCTACGTTTCTTGTAGGTTATGAAGGATCAAAAAATGAGAGCTTTGTTCTGAGAAGCAGTGAAGTAAGTAAGGATAAGCACATTCACCACCAAATAAGCAGCAGCATGTTTGGAACACAGTATTCCATAATAAAAAGAGTAACGCAATAAAAAGTTAATCTCAGAGTAATCCTGGGAGGGGCTGAAGACAGAATTTCAGTGTTGCACATTTCTTCATGCACTTGAAGGCTTTCAAGCATTACCACCAGGACGTTTCATTCATGGCACAAGGCATTCATGGGATGCTTTCTCCTGGCACACTTAGGATGAAGGAAGGAGAAAAGTTTGGATACATTCATTTCTTCCCTTATTTAGGTGACCTTTGAAAGCTTTCAACAAAAAATATATCCTTTAGAAATGTGAAAAGAACCGTGTTCTTTTTTTCTTTTCTTTAAATATATGAGAAAGACCAAATCTATGAGGAAAAACAAAATGAACAAAACGGGCGTATTTTATGAAAGATTTATATACAGTATTCATTCTGCTGACATAAGGGCAAGTGTAGAATTATAAACTTTTCTTTTTATCATAAACAAAATTCGATTTTCAGGATCATATGTTCATCTCTCCAATTCCCACAAATAAAAATTTGTTCATGGAAAAATAGAGATATTGAATACTAAAGTCCTTTATTCAACAACACAGAAATTTCACAAAAACAACTTTACTGGGCAAATTGAATGTGTTTTTTTTTTAAGTTTTTTCTTTTACAGTTTTGTACATGCCCCATAAGTAATTTTCTTTAATAAATACACTGTTTTCCAAAACTGCTTTTTTATAATTGCACAAGCATACATACACCTTACACAAATATCTATTAGAAAATTTAATAGATGACTGCACAGTTCAGAATAGGAGAACGCTGTGAAAGGAGTACATTTTGTGGCCCATGTTCCTGAAATATCTGATTTCCTTGCCATTGTGAAAATGGAATCCCTCCTCACAGAGTAGCTGTCTTTTATTCACTAGGAATACAGATCTCAGTGTGAAACTGCCAAATTTAATAAAAACAAAATCTGAAACATTTAGCTATTACATGAGAACCAACTGTTTGATATCACTGTGACTCTAACCATGATCAAAGACCCACTACGGCTTTTTGCTGAACACGTTTGACCCTGAATAGTGTGCTCATTTAACTGCTTTCCTTTTTTTCATTATTTGATTATAGATACTATCAGTTTAAAGACTTTATATACTCGAGCATTAATTGTACAACTTAGAATTGTCAGGGGTTCTAAATGAAAGGAAGGGAATATTCTTTTCTGTTAGTTATTGCTTCATGCTAATGCATGGGAAGCCCACCATCTCTTGCTCCCTGTAATTGTGTTTAGAAATCGGAAGTTGGGTGTTGGGGAGTAAGCAACCAGGAGATGTTTTTATATGTTCTTAGACTGGAGAAAGACTTTCACTGTTTTCTCTCCTAAGGATGGATGTTTCTCATTTATACATATGCCTCCTCTTGTATACAGGCGGCCAAAATCCATCAGAAAGCCACTTTGGTCTGAAGGCCTGGAAAGATGGAGGTTTGCATTATGAGGTTCTTATAATGTTTGGGTGCTGAGTGACAGCGACAGAAAAATGGTTCACTGCTCTTCGTGCCAACACCTTGCACATTTTCCAGCTCTCCCTAGCTGCGAACAGAATGTGGCATCTCCCTGTCTACACCTAGAGAAGGTAAGACTCCTGTGTATGTTGAACCTCTCTCACAAAGCTTTGAATTTGGCTTCTCTGATATGTAATCTTTAAATTGTATAGTCCGCTATGTAGGATCTATAATCTGATTGTTATCTTCTGAATTTTCTTTCCGAATATGAAATGTACAGTGAACAATTCTCAAAATTTAAACTGCATTGGTATTATAGAATCGTGGAAAATGTAAACCTTTAAATCACTCCCTCAAGGTTATAACGATATGCTTTACAAGTTCTTAGTATATGGACTTACGGAGAAGAGAACCAAAAGGAGGCCGGGAGAATAACATCTTTCTTCAACATCACCAACGAGAACTTTTTATGTACCCTACATTATATAAATAGAGTTTTACCAAAACCATAAAAAATGGGTGGTATCAAAGAACAATGTCAAGAATAAAAACATGTAAATGAATTAAGGAAAAGCTGCACTTTTCCATTTCAATAATCAATAGATTTTCTTTCATTAAAAAAACCGAATTGACATGTAAAACATCACATTTTACAATAGACAGGTTCATTAGTTCTGTAAGAAAACAAACAAAAGCACATCAAGACATGCAATCGTAGCCTGTATATTGGACTCTTGGTGCATCCTCGTGAGATCTTTACATGTTACTGGACACCTAATGCATCCTGGACAGACGTTTGCTTCAATTCTGTCATAACAATCATCATTTTCCAAAAAAGCGAGGCAAACTTACCACTCAAGTATAAAAGTGAGTTTTCACTTATTTGTAATTAATTAGCACATTGACTTAAAAAAATAAGTAAAATCAAATAAAAGCGGACGAGAAAGAACTCATACAGCTCTCATTGGTCCCATGGCACAAACAGAAATTCTAACTAGAAACCCTCAAAGGAATATACATCAAGCAGAGAGCCATCTCAGAATTAACATACAGCACGTTTTAGCTTGTGATTATTTAATGATCTTCTTGAAACAGGGATACGTGTAACATTAAATACATTTTCCTTAAGAAGCCCATTCAGCCATAACTGGAGGCCTTGCATTCCCCCTCTAGCCAGGTTCAGTCACTTGCTTTTCACATGGCCCTTTGCCGGTACCTTCTCCACCCTCCCACCTGGACTCCGATGACGAAGTGTTTCTTCCATGTTTTTTAAAAATCTCCTGTCATACTATTTCCCATTCACAACTACAACTAGCCTTTCAAAATTATTAATCTGCTAGTCTTTCTACAACTTTACAGTCCTTTTCATCACTCTTTCTCTTCTCAAGTTATTTGTCCTTGCATGATCCATCTTGCTAACATTTTTTGGCAGACTAGTGGATGTCACAGGCCAAAATAGCTGGCTAGTGGATAAAGGAAAGTTACAGTAACATGGCAACTTCGATGCTCCATGTAGTTTTGCTAAACTTTATTTTATTTCTGAAGATAAAAACTGTCTTTATAATCTGATGAGAAAAAGAAAATGAAATAAACTTCCCAGATATCACGTCATCAAAAATAATATCTGTCCTACTGGGACAGCCATAAGAAAACCAAATCCTACATGAAAAGGTAGCACAGATCCGATGAAGCATTAGCTCCTCTGTGTTTGGGGCTGAATGAACTTAATGGAATTCCACAGAACGTGGCCCTGCCTGCTCAGGAATGAAAGCATCAAGGGACAAAAATGGGAATGGGAGCAATGGAATATTCCACTGAGGGCCTAGGGTAAGGCCACTGGTCCAGCTGGGAGGCTAAGGGAAAGGAAGATAAAAAGATAAAGAGATTTAAAAGCCTCACTTTTATGAATGTGTTTATTTTTTTCCACTAAAAAATATATCTAGTCATGCCTCAATGCGGGAGGTCTTTATGTATTCAAAGTTTGAAACAAACTACCCATTTCACATCATACATGGAATTAAAACATTTGGGTACATTTTATTAAGTGTTTCTTTTTCCTACTTAAAAAAAAAGACAGCAAAATATAGACAAACAGAAAATATATACACCCCATGTTGGGCTGAGAAAAAAAAGTCAGTCATGAATTTCTCTCCCTAAGATATGATGCTTTCCTCTGTATCCTAGAAAACACTGTGTTTTTTTCTTAATTTATACAACTGATTCTGCATGTTCCAACTACTGTGAGTACTCCGCCTTACGGTGCAACCCAAGACACGTCAACTACACTAAGTATTTGGGAGGTATACCCTTCTGTACAGCTCGTTTGTAAGCAATGCAAGTGCATAACCACTACTCTAATATAGTGCTCAAAAGATTAACTGAAACTCTCATAACATCGTCCCCTCTTATAACAACACAACGGAAGGTAATTGCTGGATGCATCATCATCTTTTAGTCTTGTAAAACTTGGCATCAAGTCTCTATGGAAAGATGCATGGCAAAACATGCCACTGCTGTTGCTGCTTCTAGAAACAACTGGCAAAAAATATTTAAAGCTAAAATTTATTGCTCCAGATTTAACTCGCAGAACCATACTGTTGTGTACAAACTGTTAATCTCCATAGATGCTCAGACATGATTGTCTCCTTGTGTCTAAACACACAAAATTCAAGCTGCTATCTGTACAGTTTACAGTACCGAAACACATATATTTAAAAATGAAGTATAGATATGTACTTTGCAAAGATACATGATTTTACAGCAGGGGTTTACCCAAACTTATTTTTTACAGCCACTTTCAAAATAGACAACAACTTCACTAGTATAGCTAAATTACATCAAAGAATCAGTGTATTGAAAGTAAATAGACTGGCCAATTCCCCAAGCTCCCAGATTATTTTTCTATGTCTTTTTTCTTTTTTTTTCTTTTTTTTTTTTTTTTTTGGAAGAAACCCCTATACATAAAATGAAAATAATATCTGGATATTTTCTTCAGTGGTGGACTAAGCAGTTTCTTAAAACAAGACATTAGTTTGCCCTTCACTTCCAAATGCCTTGAAAATAAGATATACTACTGCTTTAAAAGAACCATCGGAATGCTTCAGCGCTGGGAACAGGTGTTCTCTATAAAAAAAGAGCAAGAAAACAAGTTAAGCTTTCTTTCTATGCCAATATAAAATTAGATTTTTCTCCTTTACACTTCAGCAATATTTTTAGTCAGCAATACACAACATAATGACTTTTATATTTCAACATTTAATAAAAAAGAGAAATGTTCAGTCTTGGAACATTACAAAAATTAGGGTGTTGATTTTAATGCTAATTTACTGAATATAATGATTAAAAACACATTGGTCTAAAAAAAATACAGGGAACACAGCCTAGAACATGGAAAATCATCAGAATAAAGGGGGAGGTTCCAACTATTAACCAACAGTAGGACGTCCAGCCAGAAAGTCTGTATCTGCTGCAAACATATGCATCCTACATAAGGTTGATACTTAGAGAACTCAGTGAAGTAACTTCTTTATTCTGGGGAATTTTGTTTACGACATGACAAACAACAAATATTACATTGATATTAATTCTATCATTTAACAACTGCTAATGCTAAACATTCCTACAAATAATCTAATAAGAACTATTCTGACAACATATGCCACCATTTTAGAGTCTACGTTTTCAACAAATTAATGTCAAATGCATGAAACAAACTTATACTAGCCAATGATACTCAGTAGAGCATATCTATCCTTTTGCACGGAAAAACAGTGTAGTTTTCCAAAGGAGTAATAAGTTAGCACCCAAAGTATGAGCAATCATTTTAACAAAATGCTTAAAGTTATGGGTTTGTTTGTTGGTTTGTTTTTGGTCAGGAAAACAGTAAAGTATTGAATTTTCCTATCCATATTAATATTACAGTAATTCGTTATACCATACTCGTATTCTTAAAAAACAGAATCACATGAGAACATACTGAAAGTACATAAGAAACAATGAGTTAAATTTTCCTATGGGGCAAATGAAAGAGGGGCGATTTTATTCCTTAGACGAGTCCAACAATCCTGTGCAGAACACAAGACGGCTGCCAGGAATAAGTATATAAGCAGGTATACTGAATGTTACCAAATTATTGGGTAGGTACAGACCACAGACACAAAGACACACACACATGCGCCTCTTATAAACACATCTTAAGACAGTGTTAATAGCACTTGAATTTCTTATTTCAGAAAATAGATGAAAAAGTCTACTCTAAGTACTCTTTAATAATTGAGGCTAGCTTTTCTTTGCTTTCTCACATTTGACTTCTTTGGTTGACACAGTCCTACTGTAATAATGTCATCTAAAAATAAAATTATATTGGTTGGTTGGTTGGTTGGTTAAGATGTCCACTGAAATTTAAATGAAAAAAGTAACTGTTTTGAAAGCAAAGCCACTTTCACTATTTGCACTAAAGGGAGTTTTTAAAAGCTCGTCCTCACAGTCAAGACAATAAATTTCCAAAGAAAGTGTAAAAACAAAGTAATGATTTTTTTCAAAAGTAAATTCTACTCCCAATGTGAATCTTGAACTCATGACATGAGATCAAGAGTCTCATGCTCTCCCAACTGAGGCAGCCAGGCACCCAAAACTAATGATTCTAATGCAAGTTTGTATAATGTATATACAAAAATATCTAACTTGTGAAGTATTCCCTAAAAATGCCAATAAGAAAATCCACTATCCCATATAAATAGTACTCATTAATATTTTACTCCTTACTCTTCATGGTATAATGTTTTCTTCTCTCCAGCTCACTATAAATACATGAATCCCCATCATCTGATTTGGCTGATAAGAAAAACCCCTTTACCAACCACTTTCCAAAATTAACTTTTGAATGAGAAATGTATTGTATGTGCTCATTACATTTATGTAGTCATTATTAAAGGAAGTATATGAAGTAATAAGAAACAACACATTCATTCTAATATTCATGCTTTACACACACACACACACACACACACACACACACACACACAGAGCAGTAAATGAAAACTTAGACGTTTATACCAGATGCTAAGCTTGCTGTCTGATGCCAACTAAGAATAAATTTTATATAAGTATGCATACTTATATAAATGTAGTCATTTTTAACAAGATAAGTTAGATCCAAACATATCCATGCAATTACAGATTCACATATGAAAAATAAACATGTGCATATATATTCATATATATTCACATTTACATGTATAGAATATGACATAGAGATGCCAATTTACTTTCAGATGCCAACTGGAAATAAGATTGCAAGTATATACTTAGATAATCTTGTATCTTGATAAACATATATGTTTATGAAGATAAACAGAAAAATGTATGGAGTACATTTTTTAAATGAAGTGAACTCCTTATGTCTTGGATACATTTTGGAATCTCTTTTCCAACTCTTTGCTCTTCCTCTGTCCCTTTCCATAATTCAGTTTTATTTGCAATATTTACAAAAAGCAAGCTTCATAAAATGCCACCTGAGATCAAAGGTCATTGTTGTGAGCAGAAAGATAATCACTTTCAGTGCTTGTTAGCACCAAAAACTAATTAGATAATGCAAATATGAGGAAAGTAGAGAGCTGGTTTTCTTTACTAATACCACCTGTCACAGAATATAGCACTGTGATGGGTGCATAGTATCATGCACACACTGAGGCCAGTATATAGCTCCATATATAAAGATACAGCCCACTGCTGCAGGGGAAGGGTGAATACAAGCAGGGAAGCATCTTTTAAAAATATTTCTCCCTTATATTAAGATTTTGAGGTCATGAAGCCTAAAAATGGCTTGTTGGGAAGTCACCTGAAATGTGTGAGAAAACAGGAAATCCACTACTGCATTGATTAGAACAAATTATCAAGGCATTCACCAGAAGCTTGAAGTGAGGTTTCTCTACATTTTATTTCAGGGTTAAAAAAGTAACAAAACTCCTCAGTGTGCCATAGGTCACACAGAGCAGAAGATGTATGCCCAACCTCCTGACCAATTTTCTCTGGACTCACTGGAAATTTACTTTACGCCTGGCCTGAGTTCTTTTTGGTCACGATGGGGATAACAACATTATTTGCTTTCATACCTAAAATATTGGTTAAATCATAGTTTTTGGATGAAGTCTGCACTAATTTGGGGACATATCTTCTCTAATTCTGTCAGCTGATGAGGTCATCTCTGTTGGAGGAATTTTATTTCAAATGGGGTGGCGGCTCACTCAGCACACCAGTGTGGGGGATTAAGCACCCTGACTAGCTAGCTACCTTTGGGTTATATAAATTCAACAGTCCCAGCTGGGGAATCAGAGTCTTGATGAGATTACAGTGACTTTCTGGATCTCCGTGATGCTTGCAGGAAATCGTTATCCTGAGTGACAGGAGAGCCAGATTCCCCAGGAAAAGAAGGGGGCGGGGAGGTAAAGAATAGAATGGAGTTGATCAGCATTGTTTAAGGCAGCCTTCACTGCTCACGCAGGTGCGAACACTGACGTACAGCAGCTTGCTGCTCCCAGGAGGCCTGTGGAGAAATCGCAGCCCTCCGTTCCCTTTCCTTATTGCTGTAAAGCATGGTGTTCCAGTGCATTCATCCCTATGAAAGAAAGCCAGAGCCACATACGGAAGACCTTAAACTAATGAGCTTAAAGGCAGGACTTCTGTTTCCTTCCTAAAGGACTAAGCCCAAGTACAGTTTACACATACTTAAAAAAAAAATGAATACAGAAGTTATCAATATGTCTCTGACAGAGGTATATTTAAGTTTAATGTTTATTAAAGCAGCAATGAAGAAAAAAATAAACAACCTAAAATAATAATAAAAAATAACTCCCCAAAGCTTTCACCTAAAGAATTTGAGTATTTTTCTTTTTTGCTGCCTGCAGAGCAGAGGGTATCTTCAGGTTGAGCAAGCATCTACACATTCTTGTGTAAACTATGGCAAGTCGAATAAAAATTCGCCTCCTGAAAGCTGCAGAAGTGATATCTACATTTCCCTCTGTATGAAGGCAGGTGGGATTGGCTATTAATATTTAGATACAATATGTAAAGCATGGCACTAAAAAAATATCATTTAAATAAAACCAGACATGAACTTTCAAAGGGCAAATTAAAGACAACTCGATACTGAAATCGTCTTCAGAATGTATAAAGCTATGTAAATTGAGACATTGTTATGACATTAGAAAATTCTGTAACCAAAGTTAAATATATCTTTCCAATATTTCTTCATATACTTTCTAACCCCAAAATTTTGGTGATTGCCCTAAGCCTTCAGAATTCTACTGTGAAATAAGATGCTTCTAATACAGTGATTTCCAAGCTGCCGTCAGTACACTGGGCTACTATTATTCTTACGCTAATCAAAAATAATTTCCTGTTTTTCCATCTATTATTAAAGAAAGGGGAGTCATCCAATCATTTTCTGATTCTCATGTAATGATGTGAAGTATGCTTTTTCCAACCAAAAGCAAAACAATATCAAACTGTAATTAGCCAATACAGCCTCTTTTAAACTCTTCTGAAATAGTGTTTTCTTTCTTTCTTTTTTTTTTTTTTGAAATAGTGTTTTCTTGCGAGGAGTCCCCTATAAGTTTCTTAGACTCCAACCATCTAAGACCTTGAAATCGGTGCACCTCACAGCATTTGATTGACCTCTTCATGCTAGAACTTGAAAACCCCAACGAAGCACTGAAATTTCACAATGGAGAGTATGTGAGTATTACAAAATATAAGAGTAGGTACCATTGTTTGCCTTTAGATATTGATTATATTTTGTTTTGGCTTCATATGAAACTTTAAAGCTCTGGAGTATTTTGCCTAAAAAACAACAAGATTCCTGATGGTGAAAAAAAACTACATTTTTTTCCTGATTTGACTCACAAAGAATGCTAAAACATCAAGTTATATAGGGTCTCAATTTTTTCTTACTGACAAAACTTCCAAAACTACTTGGAGAAATGGAAAATTGTATTATATATACAATATCGTGGTGTGAATACACACACATGCTCATTAATACAAGTCTTTGGATAATTAATAATTACAATCTAAAATGATACCTAGGAAATGTTAAAGACATCCCAAATGTTTTTAGCAGAAATATTTTCTAAGTCCTATTTATAATTAATATATTTTAGAAATCATAGACCAGTCAGTAATCCACTAACTTTACTAGAATTATTAGCAAGCACAAGTATAGGTCAGTAAATCTGAGAGAGCAATTAATTAATAATAGATGATAATCTCACAGTCCAATAATTTATTGTTATTATAATCAAAACCTTTATATTTTAATAATACCTCAATAAAATATATAAATTAATATAAATACTTTCTACTTTTTAGATTACACCTTTCTTTTTCTATTGTGATATATGTCATATATATTATGTAATATATATCATGTGTATTTGTATACTCCCATTTTATTTTGGCCATTATCCAGATGTAAACTAAAAATTTCTATCAAAATTATCACTAACTGGGTTACTGAAAACACCCTCTCTAAAAGAAAGAAAACACCAAATAGGTAACTATAGAACTTTTATGACCCAATTTTCAGGAGGCCTTAAATACTATAAGGAGAATTCGACTTTTTTGTTTTCAATTTGACATGTATGGCCAGGATTTCTCTGATCCATGGTCGAGAACTAGCAACAGTGTTCTCATTAGTATTCATTTTCTGTGGGCTGTTGCTCCTGCTACTCTTCCCACTTTGCAAATATTGACAGCTCCTGATCTTCCTACTCCTCCTACATGAACACCTCCACGCTCACCATCACCACTGGGATGGCATGGTTTTAGGCGATGAGAGCATGACTTGAGAAAATAAACCTAGCTAACTTTTGCAGATGGAAAGGTGAATTTATGTATTATGTTGTACGGATGCTAAGTCAGGTCAATGTGCTGGTAGAGCCACTTTAGGAAAACAACTGTCTAAAGGAGAATGTGTGTGTCTAAAGGGTAGGAATGGGTTGATAGGAAGGAAAGTAATAGTTAACCACTGTGATTTACATGCATCCAAAAGTGACAAAAAAGGTGCCCACTTTTGGCTCTAATATCTAATACAACTACTTTATTTAGGCAAGTCTTGTGATTAATGCTATGTAGGATTATATTTCAACTAATTTTGGCAAAATCACTTCAAATCACAGCATTCTAACAAATTTATTGTATGATAAATGTGTTGTTTAGTGATTAAAATGTTCTCAGACCTATAAAAATAAACTGTACTAGGATGATACCAGGGTAAGCAGAAAGAGGAAAACTGTTCAACAATTAATCAATTAAGAAAGTATTTTTGAAAACTTATTTTATGCCATATTTTTACCCCTATGTTAAAGGTTCTTAGAGGGAGTGTGAAAGGAAATTATAAGTAAAATTGAGATTAGAAAGCAAAAATTATATTAATAATATCAATACTGTCAAGAATGACTAGTACAGAGTCAATTCTATTTATGTTCCATATGTTTATATTTAATTTATGATTATATATAAAATTATATATGGTTATATGACAAATGAATCTTAACTATACCTACCTACCTATCTACCTATCACCTATCTGGCAGAGACGAAGGTTAGTTAATTCTGTCTCCCCTCAAAGTCACTCCACTAATTCTGTTTAATGCAACAATGTCTTTAGGTGAGATCATTTCTAATTAGCAATTGAAAACCACCAGCATTCTTTTCACGATAAAGTTGTTGGACAATTTTGAAAATTTTGGTTAACTTTAAAGCAGACAGTGAACCGTCTTGTTCTTTTACTGAAGAGAAAAAGAAATATTCTCATAAAATGTGAGGAAATGGGAGGTCACACACAAAAAATAGGAGGTGAGGTTTTAAAATTATCGAAGCTATGATTTGGACAGTAACATGTATTCAAATGAAATATAATACTTAGACCAAACTTTCGTAAGAAATTCAAATTACAGTGTTTCTCTTTGAATTATTATAGATCTGATAATTTGAGAAATATTCATTTTTTATATTATATTAAAAGTGAAAATAACTTTAATAATTTTTTTTTTCTCTTAAGCTAAATCCTTAGCTTCTTGGATGTAGTCACTGGATTTCATTTGGTTTAGAATCCTCTATGACAAAATTCCAAGCACTTCAATAGACCCAGCCCAGAAACCAAAGCATGTTTTAAGTTCATGAATTACTTAGAGGAATCTAAAGTAAATTCCAAACATTTCAGTCATTAAGAAGTTATCATCAAAATACTGTACTTGGTTAAAACTATACTTCTGAGAATAACATGTAGCTTTTGCAGTATGTTTTTTAAAAAGGGTTTTTTTAAATAATTATATTGAATTGTAACTGCCATCACATCAAATACTTAAATTCCCAATCATTCTTGAATCTCTCTCATTTTTTTCTTTTTAAATAATAAAATTAAGTTATATAATCAACAATTATTGTAATTTAACTTCATCAAGTCATTACATGTTCCCTAGCTCTTTATAAATACATTTTGACTACTTTCCCTCATTAAGAGGATATATACTCTTTTTTTTTTTTTTAAGATTTTATTTATTTATTTGACAGAAAGACAGATCACAAGTAGGCAGAGAGACAGGCGGGGGTAGGGGGGAGCAGGCTCCCTGCTGAGCAGGAGCCCGATATGGGGCTCCATCCCAGGACCCTGAGACCAGGACCTGAGCCCAAGGCAGAGGCTTAATCCACTGAGCCACCCAGGTGCCCCAAGAGGATCTATACTCTTAAGCATTCTAGGCTACCATGATATCAGCATATGCTAGAACAAGTTCTCAAATCTTTAGATTCAAATTTCTCCTCAGAGAATTTCCATATACTACTTCTTTTTGTATGAAAATCTTGTGCCCCATCTTTGTGCAAACACTGCCACCTTCCCAAAGTTAACCACTCAGCAGAGTCAATTAATAAGCCTAACTTTTTTCAAGCATAGAATTTATAAGACGTAGTAATTAATTGTCTTTCTTCTATTATTTCTGGAGTCTTTTCTGTATGTGCATTCTGTATTTTTCCAGGAAAAATAACCACTATATAACCACTTAAAATTACAGATATTTTGGAAGAATTAGTTGTTTATAGGATGGCCTCTATCTCCCTAACACCATTGCTAATTGGGAGCATTAGCATTAGTTTTCCCACGGTGGCTTTTCTTGTTTCTAACTGCAGACCTGAATGAATTACTCTTGAAGAGAAATGAGAAGGGGGTGGGGTGGAAACTAGTTTCAGTGAAACTACTTTTTCCCCTATGGTAAATGAAAAGAAACAATGTTGAAGCATTCTCGTGGGCCTAAACCCAGAATCATGGCATCTCACCAAAAATGTTGAGACTTTATTTCTACCAATTTCTTATTTAAACTAGACTCAAGAAGATGATCTTGGGCATGACAGTACTTTCTACCAATATGTTCATTTCTCCATTCTCTTGAATCTATACCACTACGCCCTGCTTGCCCTTCTTCCCTCCCTCCCTTCCTTCTTTCTTATTCAGGTCAAACAAGGATTTCTACTACTCTGTAAAGTATACTTGAAATAACAAGTCATATTATAGATTCTCAGTATGTTCAAATGTCAAGGCAGGTATTCTTTTTTTTCTTATTCCTTGAGAAAGTCTACTAATAGAAAACTTAATACTATAACTATACCACTTAATTACATGTGGTAACCAGGTAGAGGTCATCAATAGCAACCTGTATTTCTTATCTAGGCCTGGGGAAGAACTAAGCCAAGGATGCCTCAAGGAATCCCAAGGCTTTTCAGTAGGTATGAGACTGTTTCCAGAGCAATTATACATTTTAATTCAATTATGTCACTTTACATGTATCCATTTCTTGGACTCAAAGTTAAGAATGTAAGTAGGGAACTAAGTATCTTGGAGGAAGGACTGAGATGTAGAGTTAGGCATTTAGATGGATATTACAAAAGGCAGAAATGAAGAAAAGTTTAAGTTCCTCAAACGTGTGTGTGTGTGTGTGTAAACATATATGTATGTATATACCCACAGCACTTACTACAAATCTTAGAAAATAGTACTTCCTACTTAAAGATTTGTCGAATTGAATTGAACTTATCAAGGGCTGACTATGTGCTTAGTAACATACCAGGTATTCATGCATATACAACCTAGGTACAGACCTGCCTAGGAGAAGTAAAGACACACTATTTATAGAAATACATTTACATTTTACTCTTTATCTGGTTAACATTGTTCCATTTACAAATATAATTTCTTTCCTCACTACAGTCTCATTCAATAGTGTTGTTGCTGTCACCTAAACTAGTGTTTTTCAAACTTTGTTGACTGCAACCAACATTTAGAAATACATTTTCCATAGCAGCCTAGTATATGCATACACATACATTTATGTATATATACAAACTGAAACAGAAGTTTAACAATATGTACTCTTATTGTATGTGCTACACTCATATATTCTATGTTCCACTCTCTTCTGTTCTACTTTCTGAAAATCCTTGCGGGAAGCCAACACATGGATCACTAATGTTCTGTCACCTGCAGTTTGAAAAACACAGCTCCACGTCACACAAATAACATATTCATGTGAAAAGAATCACATGAGGAAAATCCAAAAACCACTCTACTTCATAATGAATTTAACTCTATATAGCAACCTTATATAAAAGACCCAATCTGTATTCCCTTTGGGTCAGAAAAGGTCAGTGTTCTCTATTTTGTTTTCCACGGATGAAAATTGGAACACACAAAGTATTTACTGTTTACTAGAAAATTCCACATCTTCTCACTTCTCATCCATCTACATACAACTGAGAATTGTAGTTCTTTCCTTATTCTTAACTCCACTGAAACCATCACTGGTCTCATTTAAGCTACACACAAGAACACTTCCCATAGACAAGTCTTTCCCCAGCATAGTTACATTCCTGCCACTGATTCATCGGCACCCATAATCATCATTTCCACACAATTAAATTTATATAGTCTATCTTTCTTTTAAAATGTATTTCCATCTCCTTTCACTCTGTAAGGTTTGGGAGAAAATATATTTTCTCTGGAATTTGCCAGATTTGCTGAAATACATAGGGATGTCTGTGAGTCTTCGTGATCTATAAACATATGCCCCTTTCCCATCTGGTCCTCCTAGATCTCTATCCTTCTGATTCTATCAATCATCCAGGTATTTGTTTGTTTGTTTTTTAAGTCTTTGGGCAAGAAACAGCACTTTCAGTAGAGTTTCCCTCAGTTTGACACTTGTGCACGTTCTCGAGAATGTCCTCTAAAGTAGGAATTTAGATGCAGAGGAGAGCCAAATGGGATCCCATTTTCCACCCATTTTGGAAGCACTCTTTTTTAGTTACACTTTGGAATTATTCTACCAAATGTTTCAAAGACATAAGTAAAAATAATAACATCAGCTATAACACAATCTGTTTTCCCTGTCTCTGATTCAGCTGCCACTCCACTGAACTTGAGCTTTAGCTCTGACTTCCGAATCAAATATATGAAGTGAAGTCGTAAAAATATTATCTTCCCTCTTTTTATAGTTTCCAATCCTGCAAAACTTCTATAACTGGTGAAGGAGAGCAGACATCCATATCCTGTCTTGACAAAGTTCCTTCTAGATACTGCATTGCATTCTGACTTGAATGTTCCATTCTCCTGGATTTTTAGTTCTTTTTTAGATTAGTATTCCAAATCCTTTAGGGCATATCACCGTTTTCTCCCAAAAAAAAAAAGACATTAGCCTTTTCAATTATTGCTAACCAACTTTCTTCATTTCATAAATACCCTCTCCTTATAAAAAAAATAAATCTCTGCATAGTTACTTTGCTTTTTATCTCAAAATGTATATCTACCTGTTTTATTTCCCACACACTTATCTTCCCAAACAAAAGTAACTCTAAAATTTCCAATATTTATTAAATATGTTTTCCAACTAGAATTCATATACATTTAACCATCTCTTTCTTACAATGATTTTTTTTAAGATTTTATTTATTTATTTAATTGACAGAGAGAGAGAGAGACAGAGAGAGAGGGAACACAAGCAGAGGGAGTGGAAGAGGGAGAAAGAAGCAGGCTTCCCTTACAATGATTTTCTTAAACTAATTTCCATTTAGAATAACTCCTCTTCTCTGTCCAAATTAAAAAAAAAAAATAGTAGCCAAAGGTAGGTATTGTGTTAAACTCAATCTCTCTCTCTCTCTCTCTCAAGAGAAATTATAGAAATTAATGGCAGCGGTGTGCTTTTGGTGAAGGAGGAGAAGAACACTAATTTATTTATCCTGGCTCACCACACTGAGTGACTTGACTAGGTAATCTGTGCACATTTCCTGGGTATTTGATAGTGCAAGTACAAGAACAAGGAAAACTTGTTTATCAGGTTTATCCCTTTCCAAGTGAAATCAAACCAGATATTTGGTGAACTGGATGATTAAAGCAAAAATTCAGAAAACACAAACCACAACATAGTCTACCTGTGTTTTAATTTCTGAACACTATAAGTAACCCGTTGTTGGATGGAATTATCTGTAAACATAATTGTTTTATTCTCTATTTTTCATCAAGGACTTTAACATATGAGGCGCCTGGGTGGCTCAGTTGTTAAGTGTCTGCTTCGGCTCAGGTCATGATCCCGGAGTCCCGGATACAGCCCCGCATTGGGCTCCCTGCCCCTGGGAAGCCTGCTTCTCCCTCTCTCATTCCCCCTGCTTGTGTTCCCCCTCTGTCAAATAAATAAATAAAATATTTTTTTTTAAAAAAAGGACTTTAACATAGGAATGAGAAATTGCATAACATCTTTCATTATACAAAGTACACTAACCTACACAAAGTATCAAAAAGTTGTAAGCTAATGGATACTATTATCCCCATTCTATAGATGAGGAAACAAAGTTCAGAGAAGTTACGCTGATGAATCTAATTTCAACTAAGTTACCTGATACTATTAGCTCTTCCCATAACCCATCATCAAAATATGGTCATATGGCCCAAATATAATTTTTAATTATAAAAGAAATGAAAAGCCAAGAAACTAGTGGTATACTTTCCTAATACAATTTATATTTGGTTTTATATCAGCAAAAGAAGTACATCTTTAGTATACTTTTTTAAAAAAGTAATTTTTGCTTTGCCATTTGATTTTGAGTAAGAAATGTAATGTGAAATAAATGTTTTAAATTTTAATAAAAAAAAAAAAACAGAACAAATTTAACAGGCTCACTCTCATACCTGGCTTTGGATTCTTATGCTGCTAAAATAAATTAAGAGAAAGCCCTGAAGTTTCACAGAGGAAAAAAAATTATTTCTCATAATGTTTTAGAGTACAAGTTAACAAGCCTGCTGGGATCCTTTTAGCCCCTGCAGAGCTAAGTCTTCAACATTATTAAATGGCTGTCGCATCTGAAGTATGGTGCAACATAACTCAATAAACAACAGAAAGCATATGATGCTGAATGGAGGGAAGCTTTTCGATTACCGTACAGAATAATTCACTATCAGGACAGGTGTTTGTATGTGATGTAACAAGATGTGACTAAAGGATATACCAACCCTGTACCCCTCCCCCAAATATTTTGAAACTCTTAAGGATAATAGCATAATGCCAGATGAAAAACTATGTTAAGAATGAGCAGAAATACTGCAACACAAGGAACAAAATTAATGCATATGCAGAATATTCAAATTTTACAGATTGCCATAAAAAAATCCTTGAAAAATTTTTGTAAAAAATAATATTTTCTAGAGTGTTCTATGGCCCCTACCAAGATCATCTACATTCTAACCAGTGACTGAAAACCATACATAAAAACAAAACAAAACAAAAAAATTATCATTATTTGGGGTTCCTTTTGGCTTTTAAAAGATTAACTTTAAAACAAAGGAAAACTTAAGAGAGAAGTAGTCCTTTATCCAACTTAAATATTTACATGGGCCTTCCTATCAGGAAATGTTGAACTTAACTTATTAATTTGATTAGATATTTTTATGCAATGAATACATTAGATTAACATTTTGTATAATGTGAGGAAAAATACATGTAAAGAATGGAAGCACACCCACTCTTGTGAAATTTATTGGATAGTGGGGGACATTTTCTTATGCTTTTTCAAAGCAAAATTAAAGGTGAGTTGTTTCTGCTAAAAATGAACTATGTTTCAGGTAATCTAACCAACTGAGTTCAAACAGTTCTAAGCATCAACTACTTAAAAAGAGTTTTTAAAAACACATTTCTACACACTCAAATAATTTCATGTTTTACTCATGTATCCAGAAAGAATATTTGACAGGGTTGCCATGATCACCCTTCCCATGTACCTTCAGTCTCCAACCTAACAAACTAGAGTCAATGTGGATGAAACACCCACCCTTCTTCCACTACTCCTTTCTAGTTTTAGTCTTATAGACTAGCTTATTAATTTGTTTTATATTTGCCAATCTATAACTCAAAAGGAAACAAGGGACTAACCAAAATAGGTAACAATACTTCAGTCATCAATTTAGTAAAAACTCTAAAAATCAAATAACTTTTATTTTCCTAATCAATAAATACACCTTTCATTCTTATTTAAAATGTGCGATATTTTTATCTGATTAGTCTAAGAGTTGTTATTGTTGATTTGTTCTGATTGGCTTTCTGATTGCTTGTTTGTACTTTGATGTCAGTTGAATTTCAAACATTCTTAGAGGATAACTTACATATGGATTTTAATTACTTTTATTTTACTATTCCTAATTGCCATGCAAAAGATCACTTAGAATTTACATGATTTTTGCATGGGTGGGGGTATTATTTTCATTTAGGAATTATTAAAAATGCATGGTCCTTTTAAAAATAACTTTGATACCTTGTATTAAATGTAGTGATAAAAGGAAAATCTTGCTTAACTTGTATTACAGTTTGATGCCTTGACTACAAATCTACTTGACTTTAGTTAAAGCTAAACTTTTCTGAACTCTTTTCTCATCATTTATGAAACTCTGGATCTTTTTTCCTACACTAGTTCTATATTACACTCCAGTGTTAATAGACTATCATTTTATTTGAATTGATTAGCTTTCCTCTTTCCCTTTGATAGTTAAATATTTGCATTTTGATAATAAAACAAAAATTTACATTTTTATACTGGCATGTTTTTGATTTCTGAAACTAAAAATTGAGAGCTCATTTTTAAATTGCAATAAATGACAACCTGGTGGATGTTTCAATTTAAGATATGAAACATCTGTGTTTACCTACACATTTTTTTTAAAGTCACTGGACTTCAAAAACTTATAACATGTTCAATTATTGACTGGTTTCATTATTTAACTATACACATTGTGAGTTTGCAGGACATACCTACCTATTTTACATATGGTCTACAAATAAATTTCTTTGGAAAGCAGGTTCCATTTTCCGTGCAGACAGCATTGTGACCAGAATGCTGATTGCCCTTTGTGTGGTGGAACTTAATAGCATATATAAGAAAATGTGTCTTCCTCCCCTCAAAACTCTTTGAAAAATCAGGTTATCAAGTTTAGGGCAATATTTCAGTGTCTTCCAACAAACTCCTTAGTAGCTCAACCTAACTCGTTGGCCTGTATATTCAGTAGATAAATGTTTTAAATGAGAGAAAAGTTTTAAAAGGAAAGAGATTGAAATTGTACTTTTTCTTGAGGTTCCAGTTTCTGTTCACTAAAGTCTCTTTACTATAAGGTATCCTTTTCAAGTCCCTCCTCTAGCTTGTGGAGGCAGCATGTAACTTAGAGCTGAGAGCCAAGGGTGGGGGCAGGGAATTCTCCTGAGGTGCTGCTTACTAATGTAATTCCATAAATCAGCTAATGGGAGAGAAACCAGATCTGTGTGGTCTCTAATGCTGTCCCACAGAGATCAATCATGTCACCTGAACAATGTTCAGGGACTAAGAAGCTGGGGTTGCCCATGGGACAATTCTAACCCTTGAGCCATATTGGGTTGGGATATTTTAAAAAGTTAGATCTTCATATCAGAAATGTAACTGCTGCAAATATGAAAACTGAAGGATTAATTACCTTTGCATGAGACAAATTATTATGTAACTTATTATCATAATGTATAATCACATGTTTATTAAAATCTCAACTTAATATTAATCATTTAGGATGCAAGCTTTTAAGATAAGTTTTGTTGCAGAAAGGGCATACAGTATTTGTAATAACTGCTTTGAATAATTAGTGACAGTTTTTTAAGGCAGTAACTGACTAAATGGACTGTGTTCTATGCAAATATATGGTGCACAGTATCACAGAAAAACTAAATTTGTTTTATGTGCATTGTTATCTTATGGAAAATTATCAAGGGGGTGATTTTATAAACATAGTTCCGAGGCATTAAGATGCTCTTAACATGAGACTAAGCAGGAAAATGTGAAACTAAGTAAGGCTGTTTAAAAGAAATGCCAGGGGGAGGCTTCAAAAAAATGTGGGCAAGACTTCCAACACATCCAAGTGAGTCTGTCTTAATTTCAGTTTACTCACCCTGAAAATCTGATTAAGCCTCCAACCTTTGGGATGAGCATAAGTCAAAGGAAAGAAGGACGCATGGCATTTGAAATGATAAATCAGAATATAACTAATGATTATGATGCAACTATTAATTGGTGTCCATAGTTTAAAGCCTAACAATACTAGCTACTGAACTTAAACCTGAGGTCCACAGGTGATATCCATAATGAATCCCCAAATCACTATCCTCATCTAGGGACTCTATCCAATCTCTAAAACATTTCCACAGATGATGATAACTTACAGGAACCAAATTAGAGAGGGAAGCAGGTCAGCAGGGGACTTTTCACCGACCAGCAAACACTGTTCCAGCTTTGGTTCAGTCATGTAAACCCTGTCACTCTGACATGTATCCAGCTGCTTCCCTACAACTATAACTGTGTGGTTACACACATGCTTATGGTGGTGCCGGTGCCTTTTTAAAATAACCTAGGGAGAATCTTAGCCAATTAAAAAAATGAAACAAAACAACCCCTCCCCCTGCCAAACTTATTCTTTCTGCCAAGTAACACTCTAACAATCTTAGCCTTGAACCATGACCCCATTCTCTGGTAGGAAGGGGTACTGAAGAAAACATCTTCAGAGAGCTCTACAAGACAGAAATGTGTTTTCCTTCTAACCCACACCCCATTTTCTGAAGACCAACAGAACTTTTGTGAACTTGGATTAAAAAAAGAAGAAGAACAGGCAATACTATGGGATCATATGTGATCAAAAGGTCTAAGGAATTTAAGCATCACAACCAGTTTGTGCGAAAACTATCCAAAGGAGAAAAAAAAAGGAAATTTATGAAGTTTGTCTAGACTGATACATCAGCATAGAAACTTGTGCAGAAAACCTATTAGTACCCACACTAAGCTCCTGCAGAGCATTTATTAAATAAATTGGAATTATTCAGTGGCCTTACCCACTGCATACACTGAATCAGAACGCAGGCAGTGCCATGGGTCCAGCTGAAGATCTGGCCTACTAGCAACATGAAATCTGTAATGCTAGATACTATACAACACAAGTGGAAAAATAAAAGCCATCTAGTCCTTATCAACTGGGCAGTAACAGGAAATTTAGTATGAACAACAAACTAACCCAGAAAACAGAATTCAAAAACTAAAAATGGATATTTGTCACCTAACAAAATACAGGGAACTGCATTTTTATAATACCTGTTACCTTTGTTTAAGCTAAAGGAAATGTAATAAACCACCCTGGGGTAAAGTCAAACTTTCAACAAAGAGATGGGTTTTCTTATAAAGAGGAATACATGCAATATTTCAATAGGACTGATCACAATCAACGAAATCAATATGATATTGGTTTTTTTGAATCTCAAAATGCTATTTGCCTTGTATATTAATAAAACTTTAAAAAATCTATATCATACTTGTGTTCAAACCTCCAACAAAATTCTTCAACTTTCCTTTTTTAAAAATCCTTTTAAAGACCAGTCCTTCATGGAGAAAACTCCTGTAAACAGTGCTCACAATTTTTAAAAAGAATGTGCAAGTGCCCCTCTGATGATAACTTGTGAGGGCCAGTCTCAGTCTATAATCCGGCCCATAGAATATTCCCAAATGCTAAACCCACCACCTATATTCTCAAGTATATATGAACATCCTGCCACCTACTTGTAAATGGTATCAAGGGACTAAATATGATTACTTGTCTATACATCTTTGTTAAACATGCCACTAAAATCATTTACCTATGATTGTACATTTTTCCCTTTTTGTTTTGATCATGTTACCATATGAAATTTCCACCAAACGCATCACTCTTTGTATTTAACATAATTAAAAGCCTAATTTAACAATTACTTTAGTGATATCGGCACATTATCTAATTTAAGGACATATAGGGGAAAAAAACTATTATTGACCATCTAGGGTATCAATCAAAACTGTGCTTAATTTATATAACAATTTTGTGACCACAAAATGGTTACTTCGTCAAGCGCAGAGCCCATAGGAAATATTCTTTGGTAACCAAATTTTAGTGTTTGTGAGACTACGCAAAACAATTCTTAAATAAAATTACCATCACCTCTCTGCAATGAATTAATTCTGTCCCTTGATTTTAAGACACATCCCCTTAAAAATTGCAGGTGGTGCTTAGCTGTCTACAGTATTTCTTTCTCAAAAAATGCCAGATTTGCAGAAAATGAGAAACAGTTTTATCATTATGAAGAGAAATATTTTTCCTAGAAGGGAGTAGAACACCCTTTTGGATCCATGTTATTTCAGCTTCCAAGATTACTGTCTCTCTCTGTGTGTCTTAATGGAAACATAGGCTTACGTGCCACAAACGGTGTCGGTGTCCTTACTGTTATAACAGGGTCACTAATAAGTCTCTCTTAGCTAATAAAAGTATGTAAAATGTGATGTGTTCAATCCTTTGGGCAGAGATGCTTTTAAAACTAAGAAGGAGGAGGCATATGAGACCGCCAAGAGGCATTATTGAGCATATTGAATGTGAAACTTTTGATTTTTTAAACCAATTACATTAGTTTACCACCGCAGATAAAAAGGAGGGGCGCACCCCCCCCGCCCCAATCCGGAGGCCAGTTCCACGCGAAGTGCAGCTGGGGAGGGTGGTGGAAAGGCCATGCCCTTGCAACCACCTGCAACTGTATCTTACAGCCTGAATGAAGCTTCAGGAAAGGGGTACTGCATCTTCAAGCCAGACAAGAAGCCCTGAAGGGGAGAAGAGAGGGGAGTGAGGAGGGAGGGGGGGAGACTGGGAAACAAGAAATCATCTCCTCTGACCTCTAGCGAAGTGCCAGGTTTTTTCTTTAGCTCTTCACATTTTCTAAATTTGCAGATCTGGTGTCCCGTTTTGCGGTTCCTGCAACTGCTGCAGACGCCACAGTTGATGAGCCTCTTGCAGGGCACGCAGACCCCACACCTTTTCCTCTTCTTCTTGGCCGGGTTGGCTCCGCTAGCTCCCCCTGAGGAGGACGAGGAGGAGGAGGAATGATTCTGCGGGCAGTCTGCCAGATTGGCAATTTGAAACGCACTGTCTGTGACGGCTGCTGAGGCTGCTGCGGGGGAGTGAAGGGCTGTCATGACGATGACCCCTGGAGGTAATGAGATGCCCCCTAAAGCCGGGATAGCGGAAAAAGTCCCCACGCGCTCGGGGAGATTCATTATCTCTGCTTCAGCAGCGCCGCATTTGAGCTTGTTCATGCATTCCCCCGCCAAAGGTCTGCAGTGTTCAGGGGATAAGGTGGAGAGGAAATTAGTATTTGCCATTTGCAACGACGGCTCTGGCGGGCAGCCAGCTTTCCCCAGCCTCTGGGAGTCGTTTCGGTGGTGCATGCTGGTCCTGCTGCCGCCGCCGCCGCCGCCGCCGCCGCCGCCGCCGCCGCCACCACCACCGCCGGCGGGGAGGATTGCTGAAGAGGAGGCGGAGGAGGAGGCGGCGGCGGAGGAGGATTTCCTGCCGCCCCCGCCGCCCCCGCCACCGCCCCCGCCGCCCCCGCCGCCGCTGCCGCCCCCGCCGCCGCCCCCGCCCCCGCCGCTGCCCCAGAGCATGGCGGTGGCGGCGGCGGCGGTGGCCGCGTTGTCGCAGTTCCAGGGGGACATGCCGATGCGCGCGGCGGCCGCGGCGGCGGCGGCGCTGCTGGGGAAGATGGGGGTGGTGATGCGCGCGATCTTGGCAGCCTGCGGGAAGGCGCCCCCGTTGGTCTTGTAGAAGGAGGTGGCAAAGGAGCGGTAACGCTCCATCTCCGAGTTGTAATCCACAAGGCTGTTCAGGGCCCCCTCGGGCAGGTGGCTTTCCTTGGGCAAGCCCGGGGCCTCCGGGCTCGGCCCGGGCTCCACGCAGACATTGGTGTTCATGGTGCAGGGGGGGAAGAAGGGGTGCAGGGTGGAAGTGGGGACCGCCTGGTCCGACACCTGGGTGGGAAAGGGGGGAAGGTGGGGGGGAGGGAAGGGGGTGATGGTGGTGTTGGGGTGGGGGCCGAGGCGGGAGGGGAAAGTGGGTCCGGATGGGGACAGCAAGGTTAGGACTGCTTTATTCCTCTCTGGGGCGCATTTCCACAGACGGTGAATTCCCAGGCAGCGTCTTCCTTAGCATTATCCTCCAACTGTTACAACTAAAATAAAGAAAGTCATTCCAACGAGCTGCACGAGGAAAAAGATTAAAAATAAATAACAGCCTCCCTCACCACCCCACCGCAGACACTGAGAGCTCCCACATTCTTCGTCAGGTCGTTTGCATGACAATCATCAAGACGTGGACCCCCCCCTCGCAATTCCCACCCCCCCTCCACACACACACGCTCCCAACCCACTCCCTCCCTCCCCACAGCGCACCACAGCTCCTCCTCCCTATTCTCATAACCCTCCAGAGAAAATGTATTAATAGCCAGGATACCCAGGGAAAGAGGAAAGACGGGGGTGACAAATGCCGAGGGAAAAGGGCAATTGGAGTGCTAAAGACATGCAAATCAGGGGTGGGAGGGCGATACTACCTATAAGCAGAGGGCATTTAAACATTATGAAATGTGTGAACAAGTGCTGCCTGGGCATGCAAATGCTGTAAAGTAGAAAACAGCAATGGCCCTATGAGGAAAATGAACAGGAAATTAGCAAATGAAGTACTGAGAAAGTCTACAATACATCCGAGTATAAACTGTAAGCAAACACAATACAACTGAGAGCTAAGAGACTGCCCACATACAATCTGAACTAAAGAGGCAGGGAAAAAAGAACTACCAGCTGCCACAGTGTCCTTCTGTGTCTGCGGTCATTAGTTTGAATCCCAGCACAGCTGGCTCTGTTAGGGTCTTAATTCAATGGACCAAGGACAGGTCTCAATTGTACAAGCCATTTGGTGGTGGGGCTTGGTGGGGTAAGAGGATGGTGTTCTACTTGTTTAAAAGAAAGAAAGAAAGAAAAGAAAGATGGACCAGATACAAATTATTAAAAATAATACAATGTCACTGGTTTTAAATCAAGTGCTTGCAGCCTCTGTAAGAATATTCCCAATAATTCCTAATGGAGACTCCTGTCTCTTCCCAAGACAAGAGGGAAAGCATGGGACTTTTTTTTTTTAAGGATCTCTCATAGTCACTGGTTTTTACATTCAGTAAAAACATGGGGGGGGGTGGCTAGGAAGGGAGATCCCTTAAGGTGTTGTTTACCTGAAGAAATAACCAATAAAAAGATTTTTTCTCTTTTGCTCTTTTTAAAGGGAAAGTTTAATGTTA
Organism: Spilogale gracilis; assembly: GCA_004023965.1. Classification (NCBI taxonomy): domain Eukaryota; kingdom Metazoa; phylum Chordata; class Mammalia; order Carnivora; family Mephitidae; genus Spilogale; species Spilogale gracilis. The sequence continues at coordinate 1,595 of PITA01018945.1, read as the reverse complement.
ACTGGGTATTTGCATTCATCCCTTTGCTTACAGGCCATTATTATGCTTTAGGAAGAGGTATTTTAGTTGTTTATCACAGAGGAAGAGGTACAACTCAGCCTTTTAAGAAGTAACACAAAAACATAAAGTATATATTAACCTAAAAAAAACAGTTTCTTTGTTTCCAGATTTGGGGGGGGGGGCAGAATATCTTTCTATGACATCTTTTGAAGCCACATGTTGGTCTGGAATGTGGAGTTCAGGGAATTCTAAATGGGGGCCCAGTAGTCTCAGTCTCAAATATTCAGTTCAAAATGGATATCAATTATAGTAATTATGGTTATAATTAGATTAATGAACCATTTATGCCCAAACTCCAAGTGCAAAAACTTCAAGACCTGCTGATGAGGTGCCCTAAAAAAGAGGGGTTTATGTAAACAAATCCCTATTAAGCAAAGTAAATCAAGATAAGGAACCTCACCCCAGGCTGGATTAGAAGCTAGCAGGCATCTTTCAATCACAGCAAGTCCCTAATCACTCAGGAACCACCTCTGTGGTTTCGCATTAGGGAAAACTGCTCCCTTCAGAGGTCTGATGGCAATACAAAGGGTGCCCCCAAAATGCTCCTGGCTAAATATTCTTGATGCTTGGAAGGGGATAGGGGAAGACACAGCAAGAATATGCATATAGCTTCAGTTTCTGTGAATCATATTGTAACTGTAAGACCACAATAACTGCTACTCAGTAAAAACTAGTTATGCCAAACATGCATTAGCTATCACATTGAGTGGAGGGGGGGAAAAAATCAGTAATTTAGTCTTTTGACCTTGTTCCAAATAAAGAAATAATTTAATGTCCCTTTTCCAGAGTATTAGAGTGCTGTTTGCAAACAGAAGCTTCCCTTCCTTTTCTTATTGCCATCACCTCCCCCTTCCTCCCTCAAGGTTTAATGCCACCAGAAACTGTAGAAAATGATTGTGCCCAGTATCCAGGTCATTATTGTTTAATCAATGCATCTCTGGAGCATGAAAAAGGTACCTAAGCCACAGCTATTGTTTGGATTTTCTTTAAAAAACAAAATAAAACACACACAAATAACTATAGTCCTATTCCAAAGCTGAATTAGACAACCATACTTCATGATCCTGTTTTGCCTTTAAACAATGTGACTGTACATGCCTAATACTGTATGTCTGGTCTACCAGAGACATAGAGATCAAAGGTCATATTTAACATTCAGGAGGAGGGGCGGGTGCAGATTAATTAATAAATTAATACAGCGACACCTTTTATTGCTGGAGTCTAGCATTAATAATCTACTTTTACAATCCCAAAGGACAGCAAACATTTAAGAGAAAAAAAGCCAGAGAAAGAGAAAGAACAATCACTTACCAGTCTCTTTTTATTTGGGGAGCCTTAGAATTTGCAGACGCTGCTAGTCTGCCTTTAATTAGTTGCACATCACCCCCTAACACAAAGAAACACAAATCCAGATGTGTCTTGGCAGCTCCCAATTACAACTTTAATACTTGTAAACAAACTGTTGGGGGGGGGGATAAATAAATATGCGGATCAAAAAAAAAAATACCTGTAAATGGCTTTTTTTTTTCTTGTTG
>PITA01018944.1:0-39006 GCA_004023965.1 Spilogale gracilis | reverse complement strand
GTGGTACATATATACAATGGAATACTATGCCTCCATCAGAAAGGATGAATATCCAACTTTTGTAGCAACATGGACTGGACTGGAAGAGATTATGCTGAGTGAAATAAGCCAAGTAGAGAAAGTCAAGTATCACATGGTTTCACTTACTTGTGGTGCATGAGGGGTAACCTGGAGGACAGTGGGAGAAGGAAAGTAAATGCGAAGTAGGGTAATCCAGGGAGAGAGATGAAACAACAGAGACTTTGGACACAGAAACAAACTGAGGGACCTGGAGGGAGGGGGGTGGAGGGATGGGAGAGCCTGGTGGTGGGTACTGGGGGCACCTATTGCATGGACCACTGGGTGTGGGGAATGGGGAATGAATCTTGGAACACTGGAAAAAAAATAATTTACGTAACAATAAAAAAAAAGTCGGCCAAAGACCTAACCAGAAACCTCACCAAAGAAGATATATAGATGGCAGAGGAACGTATGAGAAGATGTTCTATATCATATTCCATGAGGGAAATGAAAATTAAGACAACAATGAGAAACCACTATGCACCTATTAGAATGATCAAAATCCAAAACACTGACACCATATGCTGGTGAGGATACGGAGCAGCAGGGACTCTCATTTATTGCTGGTGGGAAGGCAAAATGGTACAGCCACTTTGAAGACAAGTTAGTGGTTTCTTAGGGAGACAAACCATAAAAGACTCTTAATCTCAGGAAATAAACTGAGGGTTTCTGGGGGGGATGGGAGTGGGAGCAATAGGGTGGCTGGGTTATGGACATTGGGGGGGGTATGTGCTGTGGTGAGTGCCGTTAACTGTGTAAGACTGATGAATCACAGACCTGTACCCCTGAAACAAACAATACATTATATGCTAATAAAATAAAAAGGGTAAACATGCTCTGACCATATAATACAGAAGTTGCACCCTTGGTATTTATCCAATAGAGTTGAAAACTTACGTCCATATAAAAACCTGCACATGGATGTTTATAGCAGCTTTATTCATAATTGCCAAAACTTATAAGCAACCAAGAAATTGCCTTCAGTAGGTAAATAGATAAAGGATAGACAGAGAAAACTGTGGTGACTCCAGATTATTCAGCACTAAAAGGAAGTGCGCTATTGAGCCATGAAAAGACATGTATGTTACTCCAAGAAAGAAACCAATCTGTAAAGGCTACATATTATATGATTACAACTATAAAATGTTCTGGGAAAGGCAAAACTATGGAGACAGTAAAGCAATCAGTTGTTTAGGGGAAGACGAGATGAATAGGCAGAATACAGAGAATTTTTAGAACAGTGAAATTGCTCTGTATTACACTACAATTATGGATACATATTATTATACATTTGTCCAAATCCACAGAACATACCACACCAAGAGGGAACCCCAGATAAATTCTGGACTGTGCATGTTAATAACGTGTCAATGTAGGGTTACCATTTTTAACAGATGGGCCACTCTGGTGAGGATGTTAACAATGGGAGAGGTTATGCATGAATGGGGATGAGGGGAATATAGGAAACCTCTGTGTCTTACTCTCAATTTTCCTGTGAACCTAAACTGCTCTTAAAAAGTAAAAGCTATTTTTTTAAAAGGAACATACAAGGTTAGCTCAATCCACTTTGTTGATTCCTACCTACGACACAAGCATGAAATGAGCTGGTGAGTGAACTACAACCTCATCTTGATAAATGATCAGATTATATTGAAAAGGTTAGATAATGGTTCTCTGCTGTGTCTCCTACTGTCTTTATTAAATTAGAAAATAACTTTACCATTTTATCATTTCAACCAGAATTATTAAATTGATGATAAATTAAAGATGAAGATGAAAAACTAATATAGAGAAGGAGGAGAGGAGGAAGAAGAAAAAGAAGAGAGGAGGAAGGTGAGAAAGAAGAAGAGGGGTGGGAAAAAGGGAAGAGGAGCTAATGTTCTAATATTTATGGCACCCTGACTGGGGCCAAGCACTATGCTAATTGTTTCTCTTGGATTGTGGGAGATGCTACAACCTCATGAAGTCGGTACCATTTTTACCACTCCCAGTTTAAAAATAAGAAAATCAAAAAACAAAAAAAAAGAGAAAAATTGATGTTCAGTAACTTGCCTGAGTCAGCAAGGGGTAGAGCCAGTATTCAAACCCAGACAGTCTGACGCTAGAGCCTGTGTTCTTAGCAATCATTGCAGATTGTGTCTTAGTCACTTCCAATTTAATCCTCCCACCACCTTGGATTCTGTCAGTCATGAAGTCATGACCATTCCGCCTCCTGAGAGCTCAGCTCCCCTTGCACATTCTCACTAGCACTGCTACGCTCAGCTCATGTGGGTTTTAGCACCTGATACCTGCCTAAGCAGCTTCTTTCCCAGTCTTTCCTCATCTACCTACCATTCTTCCCAGCGCTGCCAGAGCGAAAGTACTGAACAACCACCCCCTCCTTATTGCTCCCTGTATTAAGCCTGTTCGGGGTCTTCATCACTGCTGACATATAGTCAAATACTTTAACGTAATGTAACACAGAATCTTCTATAGCAAGAGCTTCCATCTACCCTATTAGTCTCATCCTCTTCTATAGCCCCACACCTACTCCTAGTTCGGTTATATCAAATGACTTATTTTGCTCTCTTAATCATTGTTTATCTGTCCTTTCTGCTTGGGACATCTTCCCATCACCCATGTTCGGCTCTTTCCCTTCCTAGAAAACTCTTACCCATATATCGGATCTCAAATTGAATGGCCACCTCTGTTGTGATGGGCTCCACTAGGTGATGCAGATCCTTCCTTCTATGGTCTCTCGCAGTTGCTCAGCCTCCTATATACAACTAAAGAATATATGAACACTACATCAAAAATAGACCTTAACCTCTTGCATGATGATTATCTGAATGGAGGCCTCTGAGCTCCAAAGAGCAATGACTATATAAGATTCAGGACCTCCTGAATTCCAGTCCCCACCTGTATTTGTAGCCTTATCTCACCATACATAACTTATGTGCTTACCATATGACTCTAAAGGACACCTTCCATATGTTTCATGATTTATTGCTTCTGTGTGATTAATTGGTTAGACCATCCTTTCTATCTGGATAGCTTTTACATACCAACACATTTTCTGTATTTTCAGGTCCAGCCCAAATATCACCACCCTGTCAAAATTTTCTCTGACCAGAAGTGGCCTCTTCTTGTTGGAACTCCCATAAAGCTCTCTGAAGTTTGGCCTCATCTCCCTGGCAGTTTATCATTTTCTTTGTATCAAAACTTCTCTGTGTTCATGTTTTAGTTCCCCCATTCTAAATTAGTACCTTGAGTCCTTCCTTAGAAATCAGATCTCAGTCATATTTGTTTCACTTGCATAGCTAATCTACCCTCCTCATTTTCCTCCTGCCCTCAGACCCAGCCAGGTGTAGTGAATAAATGAAACCACATTTGTGACATGCCATGTTGTTCATGCCATTCTCATTCTCATATCCCCCTTTTACAACAAAACAGTTCATAACAGCAAGTGGGGGCTAAGAAATAGTTAACACTAGAAAAGGTACTGAAGGGTGTCCTTTGGCATATGTTTCTAGGTCTGTTTTACACCAAGACTTAATTCTGCCTGGTCTGAATGTATTGAAATATGAGTTGAGTTTTCTAAGTTCTTTGTAGATCTTGGATACTAGTCCTTTACCTGTAATGTCACTTGAAAATATTTCCTCCCCTTAGGTGGGTTGCCTTAGTTTTGTTGAATGTTTTGTTTTCTGTGCAGAATCTTTTTATCTCGATGAAGCCCTAAAAGTGCATTTTTTGCTTTTGTTTCCCTTGCCTTTGGAGACATATCTTGATAGTAGTTGTTGTGGCTCAAGACATTAAAAGTAGAGCTACCCTATGACCCAGCAACTGCACTACTAGGCATTTACCCCAAAGATACAGATGTAGTGAAAAGAAGGAACACATGTACCCTAATATTCATAGCAACAATATTCACAATAGCCAAACTGTGGAAGGAGCCGAGATGCCCTTCAACAGATAGATGGATAAAGAAGATGTGGTCCATATATGCAATGGAATATTATTCAGCCATACCATTTGCATCGACATGGATGGAACTGGAGGGGATTACGCTAGGTTAAATAAGTCAGTCAGAGAAAGACAATTATCATATACTTTCCCTCATATGTGGAACATGAGGAATAGAAGGGAGGACCACAGGGGAAGGGAGTGAAAATCAAATGGGAAGAAATCAGAGAGAGAGACAAACCATGAGAGACTCTGGACTCTGGGAAACAAACTGAGGGTTACAGAAGGGAGGTGGGGAGATGAGGTAACTGGGTGATGAGCATTAAGGAGGGCACGTGTTGTGATGAGCACTGGGTGTTATATACAACTAAAGAATATGTGAACACTACATCAAAAACTAATGATGTACTATATGTTTGCTAACTGAACATAATAATAAAGAAAGAAATGAGAATTGATAAAACTCTCACTGGAGAATAACAATCAACGTAGCTAACATGTGCTTGTGTTTACCAGGGTCTGTGCCAAGCATCTTGTGTGCATTTGCTGATTCTTCATAGCAACCCAATAAAGAAATACCATTGCTAATTTTACACCTGAGAAAACCCTTTGTAGAGAGGTTATGTAACTTATCTAAGATCACAGAGCTAAGGGGCAGATCTAGGAGTAAAATCCATGTCTGTCTGACTCAAAGCTCAAACTCTTAACTAGGATATTCCTGTCTTTAGAAGATTTTCTGGGGAAAAAAATAGAAGCTTTTCTGTCAGACATCAAAACCCAGTTTCCTCACGATAGTAGAAGGAGAGCAGTAATATTCTTCTCTCTGGAGATTTATTTAAAACAAAGTTTCTCAACTTAGCACTTATTGACATTTTTGACTCCATTAGTCTTTGTTGTGGGGGTCAATCTTATGTAGTTCAGAATATTTAGCAATATTCTAGCCTCTATCCACTAGATGCCTGTAATACTTCTGGTCCTTTCTCACACTCCCGTTTCTGTCAATCAAAAATGTTTACAGATGTTGCCAAATAACCCCTGAGGAGAATCATTTAATTTAAAGGAAAAGAACACCCCCTACCCTGTGCCCCTTATTAGGACAGTATGTTCCAATCACAATTTAAGAAAAATGCTAAATACATGACATGGTAAGAGAAGAGCTCAGACTAGAATATTTATTCTCAGCTGAGTGGTCATTAGGGCAGAATTTCTTAAGGTGTTTCCTTTAACATTCCTGCCTGTCCATGCAAAGTGTATCATAACCTTGGACCACAATTAGGGCAACTGACGCAGAAGCATAACTCTTTCCTCAAGAGCTAACCAGAGGCATGCCTAGGACATTTAGTCCACGTGGAGCCAACGTCCAACATTTTTGCCCCAATAAAAATCCAGTTAAAATGGTCATTGAAAGTATTCCCCCCACCCAGAGGAATAGCCATTAACAAACAAAACTAAACTAAACTAAACTAAACAAAACACTTTGAGAGGAACATATGGGAAAGGAGGGAGGCCACCTCAAATTTGCCACCGGAATAGGGCCGGGTGTTTTAATGAATTGCTCAAATGTGAACTCTACTTTTTAAAAAAATAATAATTGGGGACGCTCCTTCCCAAACTCCTCATCTGCCATTACTACAAACAATGAAGATGGCCTTGGATAATTCTGCAACTGTACTCAATAAAAGATTACAGATAGGTAAAGTCTGAAGAAAGGGTGAATTACTTGGATTCACTGAGGGATCTTTGCATTTTTAAAAGAGGAAAGAGGTAAAAAGTTAAGAATTTTAAAAATGTTTTTATTTAAATTCAGTTTAATTAACATAGAGTGTATTTTTAGTTTCAGGGGTAGAATTTAGTGATTCATCATTTGCATATAACACCTAGTATTCATTATCAAGCGCCCTCCTCTATATCCATCACCCAATTACCACATTCCCCCACCCATCTCCCCTCCAGCAACCCTTAGTTTGTTTCCTATAATTAAGAGGCAGTTTATACTGCCTTCTCTGTTTTCATCTTATTTAACTTTTTCTTCCCTTTCCCTATGCTCCTCTATTTTGTTTCTTAAGTCTCATTTCTTAAATTCCACATATGAGTGAAATCATATGGTATTTGTCTTTCTCTGATTGACTTATTTCACTTAGCATAATACCCTCAAGTTCCATCCAGATAATTTCAAACGGGAATTTTTAAATAATTCTAATGGTAGAATCACAGGCAGTGACTTTGAAATTCTTAGCCTATAGTTGGATGTACTGAGGGCACTCTTCTTACCATGCTTTAGATTTTACCTTACAGCCATCACCCTGGTCTTCCTCCTCATTAGATGAGATTTCATAACAAAAATGTAGCCCTGAAACTGACTTTAGTGTTGATCAACAAATACAAGTGAACATGAAAAGTACTACTCTACGGCTTACTAGAGTAAATATAAGAAAGAGTAAATATAAGAAAAGGCAACCTTTTAGTTTTCTCATGGTAATTACATTTTTGGAGAATGTTGATTTTGAAACTTACTGTTGTCATGAGAACATTTTGGAAATGCTATAGAAAAATCTTAGCTTCTGTGAATTGAGACATGTCACTCAATTTCTTTGAACCTGTTTTCTCCTCCATAAGATGAGAATAATAATATCTATAATAAAGAGCTGCTGAAGGGTAATGTGATTTATCTTCTCCTCTTTTTCCTTCTGGGCTTTTCTGTGTTTACCAGGAAGGGTATAAACTATTTAAGGACATTGCATATAATATTATTCCAGTAAAAGGTGGTTTCTCTCTCTTTCTGTTTACTCATGGCTACATTCATTCATCCAGCAGATTGATTTTCTCTGCTGCCCACCAACAGTTACATACAGAAAGAAGTCTTGAATACTCCATTCTTTTGTTTTTTAACTTTTCTAAGAATTTTATTTCAATGTTTAATATGCATTTCAGGAGCAAAATAATCAGGATTCTATTTCAAATGAATCATTTGTTAATTTTATTTTCTTTTTTTTTCTTCTTGATGTAATATTATATGAATAACACCCAGTGCTCATTGCAATACATGCCCTCCTTAATGCCCATCACCAGGCTAACCCATCCCTGCACCCCTCTCCCCTCTGGAAGTCTTAGTTTGTTTCCCAGAGTCCAGAGTCTCTCATTGTTCTTCTCCCCCTCTGATATTGCCCCCTTCATTTTTCCCTTCCTACTCCTAATGCTCTCCATGTGATTCCTTATGTTTCACATATTAGTGAAACCATATGATAATTGTCTTTCTCTGACTGATTTATTTCACTTAGCATAATCCCCTCCAGTTCTATCCATATCAATGCAAAAGGTGGGTATTCGTCATTTCTGATGATTGAGTAATATTCCATTGTATATTTGGACCATATCTTCTTTATCCATTTGTCTGTTGAAGGCCATCTCAGCTCCTTCAACAGTCTGGATGTTGTAGACATTGCTACTATGAACATTGCACTGTGTACTCCCCTTCTTTTTATTACATCTGCATCTTTGGGGTAAATGCCCAATGGTGCAATTGCCAGGTCATAGGGTATCTCTATTTATAACTTTTTGAGGAACTTCCATACTGTTTTCCAAAGTGGCTATACCAACTTGCATTCCCACCAAAAGTCTAAGAGGGTTCCCCTATCTCCACATCTTTTCCAACACTTTTTTCTTGCCTTGTTCATTTTTGCTATTCTGACTGTGTAAGGTGCTATCTCAGTGTGATTTTTATTTGAATTTCCCTGATGGCTAACGATGTTGAACATTTTTTCATGTGTCTGTTAGCCATTTGTATGTCTTCTTTGGAGAAATGTCTGCTCATGTCTTCTGCCCATTTTTTTGACTTGATTGTTTATTCTTTTTGGATGTTGAGTTTGAGAAGTTCTTTATAGATCTTGGATACTAGCCCTTTATCTGTAGTGTCATTTGCAAATATCTTCTCCCATTCCATGAGTTGCCTCTTTGTTTTGTTGATTGTTACCTTTGCTGTACAGAAGCTTTTTATTTTGATGAAGTCCCAAAAGTTCATTTTCACTTTTGTTTCCCTTGCCTTTGGAGATGTGACCTGAAAGAAGTTGTGTGCGATGTCAAAGTGGTAACTGCCTATGTTCTCCTCTAGGATTTTGCTGTATTCCTGTCTCACATTGAAGTCATTTATCCATTTAGAGTTTAACTTTGTGTATGATGTAAGAGAATGGCCAAGTTTCATTCTTCTGTATATAGCTAGCCAATTTTCACAGCAAAAATTGGAAGGAATTCAAATACTTGGAAGCTAAAGATCATCCTGTTTAAGAATGTTTGGGTCAACCAGAAATTTGAAGAAAAACTTAAACAATTTATGGAAACCAATGAGAATGAAAACACATTAGTCCAAAACCTATGGTATACTGCAAAGGTGGTCCTAAGGAGAAATAAGTAGCCATCCAAGCCTCACTCAAAAAATTAGAGAAATCCTAAATACACAAGGTAACTTTATACCATAAAGAACTGGAGAAAGAACAACAAATAAACCTTAAGCCAAGCAGGAGAGGAGAAATAATAAAGATTAGAGCAGAGATCAATGAATTAGAAACCAGAAATATAGTAGAGCAGATCAACTAAAGTAGAAGCTGGTTCTCTGAAAAAATTAATAAGATTGATAAATCACTGGCCAGACTTATCCAAAAGGAAAGAGAAAGGGCCCAAATTAATAAAATTATGATGGAAACAGGTGAAATCATGACTAACACCAAGGAAATAGAAACAAGTATTAGAAATTATTATCCAACAATTATATGCCAATAAATTAAACAACCTGAAAGAAATGGACTCCTTTCTGGAAACCTATAAACTACCAAGACTGATACAGGAAGAAACCAAAAATCTGAATAGACCAATAACCCATAATGAAATTGAAGCAGTGATCAAAAAACTCCCAAAAAGCAAGAGTCCAGGGACTGATGGATTCCCAGGGAATTCTACCAAACACTTAAAGAAGAAATAATACCTATTCTTCTGAAGGTATTTAAAAAAATAAAAACAGAAGGAAAACTTCCAGACTCATCCTATGAGTCCATCATTACCTTGATCCCAAAACTAGGCAAAGACCTCACCAAAAGAAGAACTATAGGCAAATATCCCTGATGGATATGAATGCTAAAATTCTCAACAAGATCTTAGCCAATAGGATCCAACAGTACATCAAAAGGATGATCCATCATCACCAGGAGGGATTTATTCCTGGCATGCAAGGATGGTTCAATATTCACAAATTAATCAATGTGGTAGAACACATTAATAAGAGAAGAGACAAGAATCATATGATCCTTGGGCGCCTCAGTGGCTCAGTTGGTTGAGCGATTGCCTTCAGCTCAGGTCATGATCCGGGAAAACTGGGATCGAGCCCCACATTGGGTTCCCTGCTCGGCGGGAAGCCTGCTTCTCCCTCTCTCACTTCCCCTGCTTGTGTTCCTTCTCTGGCTGTGTTTCTCTCTGTCAAATAAACAAATTAAATCTTAAAAAAAAAAAAAAGAATCATATGACCCTCTCAATTGATGCAGAAAAAGCATTTGACAAAATACAGTTTCCTTTCCTGATTAAAACTCTTCAGAGTGGAGATGCCTGGGTGATTCAGTCAACTGAGGGTCTGTCTTCAGCTCAGGTCATAATCCCAGAGTCTTGAGATCGATTTCCATGTTGGACTCCTTGCTCAGTGGAACCTGCTTCTCCTTCTGCCTTCCACTCCCCCTGCTTTTGCTCTCTCTGTCTCTCCCTGACAAATAAATAGAAATATTTTTTTTAAAAAAACAAAAACAAAAAACTCTTCAGAGTGTAAGGATAGAGGGAATATTACTCAAATTCATAAAAACCATTTATTAAAAGCCCAAAGTGAATATCATTCTCAATGGGGAAAAGCTCTCAGCTTTTCCCTTAAGATCAGGAACACAACAGATACCCACTCTCACCACTATTGTTCAATATAGTACTAGAAGTCCTAGCATCTGCAATCAGACAACAAAAAGAAATAAAATGTATTCAGATTGGCAAAGAAGTGAAACTCTCCTCATAGAGGACATTATACTTTATGTGGAAAAACCAAAAGACTCCATCCCCAAATTACTTGAACTCATACAGCAATTCAGTAATGTGGCAGGATCCAAAGTCAATGCACAGAAATCAGTTGCTTTTCTATACACTAACAATGTAACTGTAGAAAGAGAAATTAAGAGAATCAATTCCATTTACAATAGCACCAAAAAACCATAAGATACTTTGGAATAAGCCTAACCAAAGAAGTAAAGGATCTATACTCTAGAAACTGAATACTCCATTTTATTCACCTTGGGCAGCTCTTTCATGCACTTTGTGCTGCATGAATATCTTTTATTTTTTGTTATTTATGCTGCTGTCATTTCTATAAGACTCCACATACCTTCTGCTTTGTCAAAACAGGGACACCATTCAGATTTCATCTGCTGACATGTTTTGGCATCCTATGAGAAGTTTGGAGGCAATGTACTAGGTTGTTCCCAAAGGACTGTCCAGCCATCTCCCTCATCTTTGTCATTCTATTCTCTGCCTTGGTCTCCTAAGATTCTACAGAGTAACAGACAGGATAGTCAGAACTTCCCAGCGAAATATGGTAAGAAAAGGAATTGTTTACCAAGATGATATTTTTGAAACCAACGTGCTATTCAAATAGTGTTTGGCTGAATTCAAACTTCACTAGGGTTTTTTTATCTTAAAAATCCATTTTCCTCCCTCTGAGGACATGGCAAATGGCATTTCTCAGTAACTTTTAAAGAGAAGCCTGTGGGAAAAACTTCAGAACAAGGAAGCCAACAATCTCTTTCAATCCAAATAGTCTGTGAATTAGGGGTGATTTTAAAACATGAGTTCCTTGGGTCCAAAAAGTTCTATAGAAACACCTGTGAAGGGCAACTTCAGAAAACCATGTAAGGGATGCGAGTTCAGGGCTCCAGGCCCTCCAAACTTACTTAAATCAGAGCATCTCAGAGTTAGTCTATTTTTAACATATTAGAATTATTCATGAGATTTTTAAGAAAACAGTTGTATTACTAAAAGACATTTGAACACATCTGAAGTGATGCGTGGAAACCTCCAATCCCTCCCTAGGTTGGATGCATTTGTGATTCTCAAAAATCAGTAACTTAAATACCCAAAAAAATGCAAAGGATGTTCAGGGGGAAGAATGAAAGTGGTCAGAACTTGGAGGGGTCCCTGAACTACAAAATTTATGGAAACAAACAACTGCTTTCTGTCTTTTTCTTCACAATACAATTCAGAAACATGGTATTCCTCACTATCAGCACTTTCTTGCCCTCTGACTCACAACTCAATCTACTCTTACCTGACTTCTGTCTTCATTATACCATTAAAACCAAAGACCTCCTTATAATTAAATGAAATAAGAAATTTTAATTCTTTTCTCACTTAATATCTCACAACAGCATTGGATACTGATGGTCACTTCCTTCTTGAAACCATGCCGATCCACTAGACTTCCTGGTCCCAAGTACATGATGTTGTTGACCTTCTGTTGTTGATCCATCTTCTTTAATGATTCCTTCACTGGGAAGGAAGGAAGTTCACTAGGGAACTCATTTACTGCCATGATTTTAATTACATCTAAGTGCAAATGACTCAAAAATGTTTCTTCCAACCCTGAGTTGTAGATCTACAAAACTGTGTTTGTATTTCTCATAGACACCTCAATTTCAAAGTGGCCACAATCCATTTCATCATCTTTCCTATAACTTAACTCTACATTTTTAGCATATTCATCACTACCACCATCTGCATAGTTGCCCAAGCCAGAAACATGAGCACCATTCTTTTTTTTTAAGAGATTATTTATTTGACCGAGAGAGAGATCACAAATAGGCAGAGAGGCAGGCAGAGAGAGAGGGGGAAGCAGGCTTCCCGCTGAGCAGAGAGTCCGATGTGGGACTCGATACCAGGACCTGGATATCATGACCTGAGCCAAAGGCAGAGTTTTAACCCTCTGAGCCCCCCAGGCGCCCCAGTGAGCACCATTCTTGACTCTCGAATCTTCAGCTGTCACTTCCCTTTCCTCCTCCCTCATGTTTTATTAATCATGGGGGCACCGTTTGATCCCTAAATATTCCTCAGAGCTTTGTGCTTTCTTTCTTCCCCACCTCCAGGTCTTAGTTTAGCCCACTCTCATCTTTCATCTGAATGGCAGCAATTACCTCCTAGTTGGTCTCCCAACAGTCAGTTATGCCTTCTTAAATTTAATCTCCATATTTCAGGTAAATTGATCTTTCTAAAACACAAATTTATTAGACCTATGCTTTAATACCTTTTCATTTTTTCTCACTTTTCTTTGATAAACTCAAACACTTTAACATGGCTTGTAAGATAGTGTATAAGATTATTCCAGTTTAGCTCTAAAGCTTCATCTCTCAGTAATCTGTCAAAATCTGAATTTATACATTCTCCTTGTTTAATGACTTTTTGATGTGTTACTGCAGCCTTTAGCTGGAATGGCCTTCTCCTAGTTCTTAACTAACCATGACTGAGTCTTGACATCTCAATATACACATTACTTCCTACAGGAAATGTTCCTAATTCCCCAAACTTTGGTAAATTTCCCATTCATGTATTTCCACAGCCACTTTCCTTCTGTACAGAAGTGCTTATCCCATTGTGTTGCCATTGTCCGTTTACCTCTGCCATTTAGACTGTAAGCTGGAAGAAGATGGAAAATTCCCAATAAATGAACAAATGAATGGTCCCTACAGATCAGAGGAGAATGTGTCCTACTAATCTTAAGATAGGTGACATTTGAGGTATATAAAAAGAAGGAACTAAAAATAGGCAAACAGAGGAAATTTAGTTCTAGCATTAAAGGGATCTTTTAATATCATTTGAAGTATGAGCCTTGTAAATCATGTAAGGCAAGATATGCAAGATTTAAAGATTTCTGGAATTCACCACATAAGTGTGCAACCACGTTGCATTTTTTAACTGGACATCGGGGACTGATATGGAAGAATAAATGATAGAAAGGGAGCACTTAAAAAGTAACAGGGACTCCCGAATATAAGTCCTATGTTTTGGTGGGGATAGAGCTCAATCAATAAATACTCCACAAATATTTTCCACAATCATGGGCTATGTTGGACCCTGAGGATTCAGAAATAGGTAAGCCATATTTCTTGATTCAATGAGTTCAAAACATTGAGAGAAAACCACCACCAAGAAGTCAGTGCATTGGACTGGCAAGCACAAAAGCTAGGAATGAAGAAAATACTGAAGTTGCAAACAGAAGGGACCCCCAAACCCTTCTTTCCAGGGAGACTTCATAGAAGGAATGACAACTAAACTAAGCCATGGAGGACAGATGACTAGGATTTAACCTGACAAAGAAGAGAGATAGGGGAACTTTAAGAAATTTTTGGTGGAGAAAGCAACAATCACAAGGCAAGAATCAAGGAAAAGCATGGGATGTTCAGGAATGGCAAACATATCCATGAAAACAGTCATAAAGTTCACGGAAAGTGGTGGTGGATGATGAGCCTGAAAGTCCAGTAAAACTCAGACCTCAACCACCATGCTAATGACTAAAGCCATTGAGAAAACACCTACTTTAAAAAAAAAAAAAAAAAAGATTTTATTTATTTGACAGAGAGAAACACAGCCAGAGAGGGAACACAAGCAGGGGGAGTGAGAGAGGGAGAAGCAGGCTTCCCGCCGAGCAGGGAGCCGCATGTGGGACCCGATCCCGGGTCTCTGGGATCATGCCCTGAGCCAAAGGCAGTCACTTAACCAACTGAGCCACCCAGGTGCCCCAAGAAAACACCTACTTTTAAGGGAAATTAGAAGCAAGTCAGTTGCAACTTTTAGCACATCCCTCTAACTAACTGGAAAGTAGAAAAATTAGAAGAGGTGGTGCTTAGAGAAAGGCTAAGGCAACAATCCAGGGATCTTTGGGTAACTTAAAACACAGTGGCTGACTCATGCAGATGTTGGAGTCTGTGTGGTGGGGGTGGGAGGTGGCTGCGTGTGTGTGTGTGACAGATGGATGTGTGGGAAGAGAGAAGCTGAGGTACAATGTGTACCTCAGGATTGCCAAATCCTGGCTTGTGTCATGAATGGCGCCTCAGCAATCTTACTCTTCTGCACAGTTTGAAAAGGTCATTCCATGAGGTGAAGGGCAACTCCAAGAGAGAATAAAGAGAGTATTACAGGAAATTAAACAAGGTATTTCCTAATCTTTAAAATGACTTTGTGCTTCCTAAGTCAAGTCATCTGCAAGGTTTCCTCTTATCTCTTCATAGCACTTCCTAGATGCAAGGGCAGTATCTCTCCTTAACATATTATATGTGAATTATTAAAATCCCAGGTAAATTCAGAATGTTAATCAATGCATTTGTTAAAATATCAATACAACATGAACATCTGGCTTGTACCCTTTCTCGAAAAAAAAAAAAATCTTCCTGAATGTTCCTGGCAGATCTGTCATCTCTTCCTCAAGCCAAGTGACAAGTGAGT
Source organism: Spilogale gracilis (assembly GCA_004023965.1). Taxonomy (NCBI): domain Eukaryota; kingdom Metazoa; phylum Chordata; class Mammalia; order Carnivora; family Mephitidae; genus Spilogale; species Spilogale gracilis. The sequence goes on along the minus strand of PITA01018944.1, from coordinate 24,498 downwards.
TATACAACGGGGCTTCAAAAAGTTCTAACCATATTGCACAGCAGATGCTCTGAAACTATTATTCAAAGAGTCTGCCCAGGCCCCCTAGTGCCCTCTGATTCCCTTGAAGCAATTTATGACCTACTCTCCCTCTCTGCATCAGTTACATTATGACTACATTAATCCAAAAGATGCATTAACCTCACCTCTATTTCAATTTCTCTGAATCCTTACCCCCACACACACACATACTTCACATTTCTCCACCCATATATACACATTATGTTCTTTCATAGATTGTCTAAAGCGGGATTCTTTCAGAAATGTATTAGTATCAGAATGGCCGGTTTGATTATACTGAACTTTTACCTAATTCGCTAGTTCTGATTCTTTCTGCTTTTGTTCCACCATAAATCCTCCAGCAGCTTTCATTTTGGAGGATAATGATCTTTCTTCTCATTTCTATTTAATCTTACTTCCCAATCAATCTCGCCTTAAAATTAAATTCGGTTAACACTTCATATGATGCTCACCGTATATGAAATTCTATAGATTGTCCTTAGATCTACATTTAAGAGGTACTCAATAGTGTTCATTATAATGCTACTTTCAATGAAATCTTATCTTTGACATATTGAGACTACAAAATACTTTGCATTTATAGATCTTGCTGAATTCATGAGTAATACCTATACAGCAGCAAATCATGAAAATTAGAGTTGGGAAAGTCTTATTAGGACTGAAGGTCTTTCCCCAGAGGCTATGTGAGAATGTTACTTATAATTCAACATTTATTAAGTCCCAAAATGCACTAGGCTCTTTACAGAGCAAAGAGTTGGACAGAGTCAAAGTTGTTTACAATAATGCACCATCATCCTGCCCATTTTTCTCTTTAAAGGACTCCACAGATAAGGTTTCTAATGGTCCCCACAAACAACAATGCAAGGGCTTTATACATTTTTCGAATGAGAAGTCTTCTTTGGTATCTACCCGACGTGCTCATTTGAAGAGAAGCCGAATTCACCTTCCACCATTAATAATCAAGAGCAAAATAAAGCCACAGAATGTGAACACTGGGAGAAACTTCTCTCAGAGTCTCACCTAATTTCCTTTCTTATCTTGAAGCAAGACATAAAAAATGCCAATTTTCAGTAAACATTGTCTACACATATTCTAATAACCAAATAATTGAATAATGTCTCCGTGCTCTTTCTCTTCTCCCTTCTTTCTTCCACTTTTGATAAAAACACATTTGTAAAGACACCCATCACTTAATACAATACATTACTCAGTGTTTGCACACGGTAAAGATCCAATAAACTTTTGTTAAGTGGATAAATAATAAGACAAAACTAATTATGGCATTATATAATCATAAGGTAAATACAAGGAAGGCCATTCCTACAGAGCATCAGCATTTAATCCTTGTCACTTTGTCACATCCTTGCCAGGAAGGCATAGCTACCTTCACTTTACAGATGAGCAAACAGGAACTGGAAGAAGATAAAGAATTTACTTTGCCCCGTGGTCTAGTCGGAGGTGGGGCCGGGGGTTGGAACCCAGGTGTACCTACAAAGCCCAAGATTTTCACATCATAGCAGAATGAATCTGAAGCAATGAGTCTGGTAGTCTATTTACAAGTCCCAACTTTTGATTCCAGAAGCCACTGAAACAGAACAGTGGTACCTAATATATTTGAGCCTTTCCACTGTCCCGAACACTGTTCTAAGCACTTTGTGTATTCTATGTCATGTCAGTTTAGTGCGATCCCAAGGGGAAACTGAGAAGAAGTGGGCAAAGAAGTGAGATCTCACAGGAAGGAAGTGCAAGGGCTCAGACCTGAATCCCTGTATCTGATATCAGAGCCTGCTCACCCACATTGTCTACACACAAGACACCACTGGATTTGAAACTGAAGTTCTTTCTTAAGCAAATAGAGAAAATGTTCACAAAGCTGAGTCACTGCATTGTAACCAAAAGGAAAAACATTTTTTGGTGCTGGTCTCATTGTGGGTCCTACTTCCGGGCATATTCAGAAACAGAGTATTTGTTCAAATCACTGTTTTCTCATACTTCAGGGGCGCAGAAACGTTTCCAGGAACCATCAGGTACTGCCGCTTATCTCCCTGCTCCACCAGCTGTCCTCGTCCCTAACCTGTTTCCATTCCATAGTGAACCTGTGAGAGGTGCCCGATGACTTTAATAAATTAGTGTGCATCATCTTCACTATTTTCAGCAGCTGAGTATTTAATAGATGACATGTAAATTGGATATATGCCAATATGTACTTTAATGAATTTTAAGGTACAGAAACCAAGAAGTAAATATATGGATAAAAAGCAGAGACTTGGGGCACCTGCGTGGCTCAGTCAGTTAAGCGGCCGGCTTTGCCTCAAGTCTTGATCCCAGAGTCTTGGGAAAACTCATATCAGGCTTTTTGCTCAGCAGGAGGTCTGCTTCTCCATCTGCCCCTCTCCTCACTCATGCTTCCTCTCTCTCAAAAAAAAAAGGCAGAGTCTTTTTTTTTTTTCTTACCAAGTGTGTCTGCACTAGATTTTCAATTTTTCATGTATCAAATTGTTGTAAAGGTTGGCATAGCAGAATAATTGAATGTTTGGGAAAGATCAATTCTTAGGATTGTCCTTAGATCTCCATTTAAGAGGTACTCAATAGTTTTCATTATAATGCTACTTTCAATGAAATCTTTATGGAAAAGAGTCATTCCAAATCTTGCTGACATGCTATTCTTTGGTAAGATTTGCATTTATAGGAAACATGCCTAAGGTATCATCTCCAGAGGGTGAAATTCACAGTCTCCTGTGACCTGGAAATGCTACATTGTTCATTTCCTTGGAAGGGTTTTCTTCCGGCTATGACACACTGCATAAATCCATCACATTTTTATCAAAAAGTAGTATTCCATTTTAAACTCCTTAACCCAAACAATCATACTGTGTCCACACATATAAGCTGACATGGAAGAAAACAATTAGCCCTTCACCGAATTTACAAAGATTCTCTGCCACTTCACACAGCTCATTGCATGTACCGACTCTCCCAGGCCAGTTTGTGTATGCCAAGATAGTGGGAAGTCCAAGACGCTCACCTTACATAGTGAAGAGGTTAAGTGACACTTACCCCAATTGCTGCTTTCATTTCATAAACACTGGCAAGTCATCTTCTCATCCAAAATGAGAAGAAACTGGGAATAGCTCAACAGCTATACAGAACTGGCTCCTTTCTGGAAAGCCACTCCCAGGTCTGCAAGACTCATTCCCTTTTCTCTTTCAGAGCTTTACACAAACATCACTTTATCTGCAAGGCTTACTCTGATCAGCTCATTTTAACCTACAACTGCACTCCCTATCTTGTTCTTAACTGCTAGTTCTCAATAGCACGATTACATCTAGCTTTCTATACATGTTTCTTGTTTTTAGTGTCTCCCTATACTAACATGTAAATTCCAAAAGGGCAGAGAGTTTTGACTGTTTTGCTTGCTGCTGTATCCCCAGTGCCTAGAACAGTGCCTGGCCCATAGCAGGTGCTCGGTAAGTATTTGTTGAATGAATGAGAGGATGATATCTCCCAAACATAAGTTTAAAACACTTTTGGTATATCCTATAATGTCCCAGATTTCTATAAATAGAGCTTCTTATCAGGGATACAGTCTACTTAGAGGTTGATTTTCTTTTTCAAACAATAATAAAAATATTGTTTGGAATATCTAGCATGGTTTTTCAAAGATCTCAAAAGTCTGGGAACCTCAAAAGTTGCAGTGATTTGTGTCCTAGTCTTGATCTATCATGGCTTCCAGCAGAGTGAACTTGTTTTTATGGGGATGAAAATCAAAGAACATAAACTAAATGATGCTTGGTTTTGTTCCGTACTCTGAAATTCTATGATTCTTTCTATAATTTCAATGGTATTTTCTTTCTTCTATCCAATGTTTTAAGCATTTTGTGTACATAGAACATACATTAGTTCATTAAAAAATCTAGACAAATAGAACACTTGCTCCATAGATATGGAAAATAAGGAATCAGGAAGTTCTGTTATCCAGGCTTTTATATAAAAGTTTTTATGGGAAATTTATGTGAAAGTGATTTAAAAAGTCAAATGTTTTGGCTTCCTTGTCATTACCTCTGCCATTGAGAGTTCTGAATTTGTGAATTATACCTTACATAGGCAGGGCTGCAGGATTTTTTTCTTTTAAATCTAGATTACAAAGCCATTGAATTGTCTTTTTATCTTGAATGCTCCATTCAACATACTATACAATTTTTCAACACCATTATTTGATCTGAGAACATCTGCAAAAATTCTGGAACACATTTTTCCCTTCTCAGTACTTTACTTCGAGCCTCACATGTCAGACGTTCTTCCACAGTTTCTGTGACATATTATTGGGGAAACCATCAGCAACACTTCCATTTTGGAGAGTGCCAGTTCGAACAGAAAATGAGCCAGATTAACATCCTCATTATCAGAATCTTAATTACCAGCTCAACCTATGGATAAATCTGTTCTTTTAGAAATAATAATCTGGTGATATTTTCCCAACTGCTATTCTTCATTTGAAATTGTTTCTTACATAAATCAAGATTACTTTACTCACATATTTATTTTCCCAAATAATGGAAGCTTCGTGGAAAGAACTGCAAGTCTCTCCCTGGTGTCAATGTTTCAAAAGGTATGGAAGTTCAACTAAACAGTCACATTTTACCTTACTCATGCACATACAACACCTGATGTTTACTTTCTCCTCTTGCCTTCCTTCATCCCATGCCTACTAGTCTTCTAGGCCTAATTTTCTCCTCTCCACACAAATTCGGCCAGAAATGCCACCATAACCTTTGATTTCCCCCTCTCCATTTCCCCCCTTTCTTTCTTATTTGCATATTGTTACTCATGTATTTTCATCTTATTTTCTCGTGCATTTCTAGAAAGCTATCTGCTACTTTTCTCTTTTCTTCTTATGTATCCTTGGACGATTTTATCTTATTTATTTTTTTGGTTCTGAAAGAGTGAAGGGCTTAAACAACAGAAATTTATTTTCTCACAGTTCTGGAGGCTGGAAATTCGACACAAGGTGTCAGCAGGCTTGGTGTCTTTGGGAGCCGGTCTTTTCTCTGTATCATCCCACACCATTCCCTCTGCATGTGTCTGGGTCCTAATCTTTTATTCTTATGAAGATACCAGTTATACCAGACCAAAACATATCCATGTGGCCTCATTTTATCTTAATCACCACTTTAAAGGCCTTATCTCCAAGCACAGCCACATCTGAGGCCCTAGGGGCTAGGATTTCAACACAGGAAATTGACCGGAAACAAATCAGCCCATGACTCTTTCCTTTCTTTTCTTCTCAGATTATTCACCTACTATTTTTCTATCCCTTCTTATTTTATTTTTATAAATTATCTATTTACTCTGGTCTCTATTCTTTAAGACTGCCTCTGGGGCAATCTTGTCCCCACGTGCTCTCCAGAGACATTCACCTCCAAGAATCCCAGCATCTACAAACGCTTCCAGCTTTTGATCTTGAGACCAAAGAAGGGTGTTCAAGGAAAAGATGTGAAAGTGATCAAGTATGGCTCTTTCATCCTGGACCGGAAGCTGGGAGGTCTTATCCAGCCAACATATGGCCACAATCAAAAATGAGAAAGGAGACAAAAAGTCCAGGCTGCCAGATTTTAAACTTTGTATGTGTTTCCATGAAGGGTTAGAAGTATATTATCAATTTTGTTCCCTTTAAACTTGCTGCTGATTCACCACGCTTAATAACTGGGCGGAAATATATCTGTTCTTTCGTTTTCCACCATCCTTACAAAAGGAAAAGCTACCAATCTTTTCATTACCTATTGAAACACTGCTCAGTGATGATACAGCCACAGAACTCCAGAGAAGCTTTCTGGAGGTTTTCTTACTCGGAGGTGTGGTGACAGCAACATCTGTCCCTGAATAACCCCTTCTGCTGTAGGCGTCCCACCTCCATTCTTTTGCTCCAAGTGTTTGTTGAATCTGCGCCTTCATTCTTGTCCCCAATCTAGAGTACAAGAGAGATGCTGCTACTCCAGAGACATTCTGTGCTGCATTCAGTCAATTCTGAGTATCCCAACAGACGGAAAAAGCATATGCTTAGGGCAGTCGGCAAGGCAAGATCATCAAAAAGATGTTTGCAAGAATTTTACATTTAATAATGACATCTCTCCAGAAAAGCATTAAATGAGCCATCTTTGGGGAAAAAATTCCATCTTAATGGACTTCCTTACTTTCATCTTACATCTTGGTATTATTGTTTTATGACTTATAGTTACATATCTCAGAAGAATGGGCACGACATAAGATTGTCGGTTCTACTCTTTCTAATTGTCTCAGTGCACCTTGTTTTATATTTAAAATGAAATTAGAAATTAGATATTATTTATTGTAAGACACTTGAATACAGCTAGTAGTTTAACTACTCTTGAATAGAATTAGTTTTCAAAAGGCATTAAGTTTAAGGCATTGAGAAAAGGCATGATTCAGAATATTCGTTGGCTCTGGTCTTGAGCCATTTTTATTTCATTACGGGTTGTACATGTATTTTTCAAACTCCCTTGAATTCTTACTTATTGAATATAAGTAATAAAGATATAAAATATCTTTAAGTATTTAGTTCATGGGAACCAATGCAACAAGGATTGCAAGGGCTCCTTGTCAAGGATTAAAGCCATAGAGTGACAGCTCAATCCTTGGCCTGACCCCATCAGGACGCTTCAGGTCTTGTGGACACCAGGATATATCCTCTCCCCATTAAAGACATTTTAATGAACTCTAGGTTAAAAGTAAAAAAAAAAAAACCCATCCAATTAGCCTTTTTGCCCTCCTTGGTCTCAAGGTCTGATAACTGAGTCCCAGCACTGGTAAACTGCCAATCTTCCAGCCCCTCTGGGATTGTAGCCTCTCTCCCACTCTTACCCAAAGATTTTGTTTGCAACGTCTGCACTGCAGTGTCTCTTCACAACAGAAGCTCATTCAACCTAAAGACACCACTGAGAAGGACGTATGGGCTTATGGCAGATATTAGCCCCATTTTCCTAAGTATTTTCTACCAGTTTTACTAATGAGAAAATTAAAGCTCAGGGACTTGCCCCAAATCTCATCTGACATGGCACATATTGTCATGATCTGAGCTCTACCCTTTCACCCAAACAACACCCCATCCCCCCTTCCTTGCACACAAAAAAATGACACCCAATTAAAACAGTAAATTTCAAATGAGGTTTAGACACCCAGGAATTACTTAAGAGCAAAAATTAGGAAAAAAGAGACAAAGCTTCTGGTTTAGACTTTAGAGCAGTCTATACCCTTATACTCTAATACAGACTCCTTGCTTCCTTCTGGATAAGAGTGACCTCTTGCACCTATCATATCATTCATAAAAGGTCAAGGTTGATAGTCTAACACTGACTCTCATCCATACAAATGGAATGTGTCTTTTGTTCAATTTTTCTTGCTTAGCAATTTACAGTACAGTTTTCATGTTGAGAGCTACAAAGCTCAGAACATAAAGTAAATACTAGAAAAATTTTAAGAATCAATGTTGCATTTACTGGAATGCTGCTTTTGGTCTATCTAAATATTTTGCACTCAAATGAACTTTAAATGACTTGTATACAGTGTAGATCCCCATCTCTACAAGAACCACTTGAAAAATGCCATAATTAATATGCACAGTTGCACAAATTTGCCCTGTGAATATAAATACACTCTCCATGGAATGCACCTGCATTTGTACTTATTCTCCAAAATAAACAGCGATTGATGCAACCCAAACTGGAGTGATGTATACAGACTGTAGCTGAACACTGAGCACGCAGAATGTACTAAAAAAATGCATTTGTGATGGAGCCAATATTAAGCCTGTAGCAAGGTGACTGATGGGAGTTCTCTGTAGTAAAAGTCCACAGAGTGGGAAACATCTTGCTGTGTTATTATACAGGGCAATGTGTGAAAATCTAAAGGATAACAGTCTTAGAAGCCAATGATTTGAATGAGTCTCTATCTAAACCTCCAGAGGCTGATTTTTAGTTTTAGTTTTAAATCAGAGCAAAGCCATAACAATTTAAATAATCTCTTAAAGAAGAGCTTCTTTTTGCTGTTGGATCTGTCACTTGCTGGGAAAAAGAGCTAAATGGTCAGAGTCCCAGCGTGCTACCATTCCCAGCAGAAATGGAGGCAGGAGGATTCATGAGCAGCCTTGGAGTCCAGTGTTCTGTAGGATAAGACCTTTGGCAAATGAGGAGGGGATTCATGCCGATCCTCACAATGTGATGGGGAACAGTGACAGGAAAACTGAGGCAACGTCCCCAAATATCTTCATTTCACAGATGTGCAATTTGTGATCCAGAAAAGCGTGTGGCTTACGTAGGATCACGCAAGTAGTTACTGGCAAAGCCAGGACCTTATCCAAGCCTCTGAATTTCCTGCCTCTACATGTTTAGTATGAGAATAGGTAGAAATTGAAGATACTCAACTTATAGTCAATTTATGAAGTTGCAAAATAATCCATACCTGAAAAATCTTTTTATTTTCTTGTACTGACACACTGACCTTCAAAAAATGAGGTAGAAAGTGAGCACTAATATCCAAGGGACCAATTACCATTCAGAAATCTGTCCTTTCCATCTGTTCCGAAAGCTGTTCACACCCAACTGCGCATACTCACAGGCCTTAAGTCAATGGTAACAGGCCCCTGGTCTGCCACAGTGCTATGGGAACTCATAAGGCAGGGGCAGAATTTCTGGGTCAGGAAGCATCTGAGAAGCTATCTTTTCCAGTGTCCTACGCCTTGTAGACATCTTCCCTGTAATATTATTAAGAGTGGGTGCTGATTCAGCTTTTGTTCTAGAACCCCTAGTGGCAGAGGTTTGCTATATTCTGAGGCAGTGTGCTTCACCCCATTGTGCTGTTTATTTGGAAACTGGTGATCAGAATTGCAAAGTTGGAGTGGTTTGTGCAATCATTTTGATGTGTACAACAATATCCTGCTGAGCAAAAAGGGTAGCAAGGCAAATATAGTAGCCTTGTGCTCTGAAAATGACTGTGTCTACATAGAGGAAGCAGCATTCTTTGTACAAAAAGCATCTGTCTACCAAGCAAGGTATCAGTAGAGGTGTCGGCAGTTGGGAGGGAGAGAAGGAAGGAAAGCCAGCATTTTCCAGCTTACACAGATACACTCTTGGCTAGTGGAAGCCTTTGTGGCAATATGTATGATGCTTCCCCAGGTTCGGGAAGAACTGACAAGAAAAGGCTGTAAGAGAAGTATATATATCTGAGTACTGAAGCTCAGAAGGGATTTCTCCCGGGTGCTAAGTAGATGAGCCAATCCTTTAGTCTTGTACCACCAGAGAGCTTCTGCACTCAACAAAAGCCAAAGTTTCTAGACCCCTTTAAAGATGAAAGGAAACAGTACCTGGGGACTTTGATTACACATTCTCAAAGGTGAAAGGGAAGACTGGATTGCTAAAAGTCCACAATCCTGGCGTTCCTCCTAAAGCCATAACGTACCAGTTCTTTAAGCATCAAGATCCAAACTAACTTCCAGGCTTCAGTTCCTGCCATGTAGATGCCCCTCCCTAACTTTCCTCACCATTCCCCTTCACCAAACATCTGTATTCCAGCTACATTGTGCTTCTTGCCATTGCACGAACACCTGCCTCTTTGGCCTGCTATCCCTCTAAGCTAAAAATGATTCTTCCGATTTGTCTAGTTTCTACCGTGGAATTACCTTGGCATGCATCCCTCCAACATCCTGACCCAACTCAGCAGCTGTCCCCTTTGGGAACATGCCCTCCCCAAGCTCTTTCCATAACACTCAGGTCTCAAATATGGGGACTGTTTCTTATTTGATTTTAAATATCCCTGTGCCCTTGATCTTAAGAATGGATAAATGAATATATCATTGTATCTGTTTCCAAATAAAGGCCAGCTAAATGCTCCTTCACTGGACTTTGTTTTTATGGGGCTTTAATTTTCCTACACTGTTTGCCACTTGTTTTCTTCTCAAATTCTTGAACTTCCAAATCTACATGATCTTTAGAACTTCAGTTTTCTTATTGAAGATTGAAACGGTTGGAGTGCCTGGGTGGCTCAGTTGTTAAGCATCTGCCTTGGGCTCAGGTCATGATCCCAGAGTCCCGGGATCAAACCACTGCTTCTCCCTCTCTCACTCACCCTGCTTGTGTTCCTTCTCTGGCTTTCTCTCTGTCAAATAAATAAATGAAATCTCAAAAAAAAATTTGAAACAATGTTGTAAATATCTCATAGGCTTAGAAGATTAAATGAGATAATGCATGTACAATGCTTAGCATACACATCATTGTTTATACTCCATTCCCATAGTGCATATAGTTTTGGATCAGACTAAATGGGTATTTACTAAATAGTAAAGACTAAGCTTCTAAAACTAAATTTGAAAATGACTCACACTAACAAAAAGGAAAATAGATGTAAAATCTAAGAACGTGAATTTTTTCTCATTTTATTTTTTTATTAACATATAATGTATTATTTGTGTCAGGGGTACATGTCTGTGAATCATCAGTCTAACACAATTCACAACATGCAACATAGCACATACCCTCCTCGATGTCCATAACCAACCTCCCTATCCCTCCCCCCCACCCCAAAGCAACCCTCAGTTTGTTTCCTGAGATTAAGAGTCTCTTATGGTCTGTAAAAACATGAATTTTGCTTTAAATCGTAACCCACTAAAATACATGAAAAGACACTTCTCTAAAAAAGACATACAAATGGGTAACAGATGCATGAAGTAGCCATCAGGGAGATACAAATCAAAACCACAGTGAGATACCACCTCACCCCAGTTAGAATGGTATAAATGAACAAAACAGGGAACAGCAAATGTTGGTGAGGGTTGCACTGTTAGTGGGAATGCAAGTTAGTATAGCCACTCTGGAAAACAGTCTGGAGGTTCCTCAAGATGTTAAGAATAGAATTATCCTATGATCCAGCAATTGCACTGGTGGGTATTTACCCCCAAAGATACAGGTGTAGTGAAAAGAAGGGGCACATGTACCCCAATGTTCATAGTAGCAATGTCCACAACAGCCAAACCATGGAAGGAGTCAAGATGCCCTTCAACAGACAAATGGATAAAGATGTGGTACATATATACAATGGACTATTACTCAGCCATCAGAAGGGATGAATACCCACCATTTGCATCCACACGGATCAAACTGGAGGGGATTATGCTAAGTGAAATAAGTCAGACAGAAAAAACAATTTTCATATCACTTCACTTATATGAGGAACATAAGGAACAGCCCAGAGGACCATAGGAGAAGGGAAGGAAATCCAAAGGGGAAAAATGAGGGAGGGGGATGAACCATAAGAAACTATGGACCCCGAGAAACAATCTGGGGGGTTTCAGAGGGGAGGCGAGTGAGTTAAGGAAGTAACAGGGGGATGGGTATTGAGGAGGATAGATGCTGTGGTGAGCTCTGAGTGTTTACTTGACTAATGAATCATTGAATACGGCATCAAGACTCATCATGTGCTATGCAGTGGCTAACTGAACATAATAAAAATCAATTAATAGATTGTGACCCACATCTATCATTGCAGATAGTTGTTCTTTTGACGTTTTTGGAACTTATTTTCAGGTGAAAAATTTCAGATTTCCACTGATGTTTTTCAAAGACTCACTACCCTTAATTCTGTCTAGAAGTGGGGCCAATAGTATAGGGGTAAACAGTTGGTTTACTCTTGATCCATTTTCTTTTATGCCTTCTTGCCCAAGTTAAATACCTGTGCTATGAAGGAAATCTTCCTAATGTATAGTCTAAATATTTCATATGGCACTTAAAATTCATGATCAGTGCCCTGAATTTAGTTGGTGTTGGGATCAGACTATCACCCTCTTCCACATGAAATTCACTGTATTATAATTTTAGGACATGATTTAAACTTTTCCTCCATGAGGCTAACTCATCTCCATGCCTCACAGACCCCATTTGCATCACGTTTTTAAACTCCACTTAGTTTAATTTAAAATCAGTCTATAGCGTATCAGAGGCCCTGCATGTGTTTTCTAGTTAATGAAAGCCCGTATCATTGCCACATCCCTATGTCTCAAAGAACATGTTCGATCTTATCCCGATCTGTCACTATTATTTATCAGCCTGAGAGCTATTGACTATTAATGGTAATTACTTGCTTAAGGAATCCCTCCCCAGGTTCTGAATTTCGAATCACAGTACCTTTGCGCTCTCTGCAGAGGCTGTTCCTGGGACTGAGAAAAGAAGGAGGGAACCGAAGCAGCGGGCCTTTCCTCTGGGAGGCTGCTGGGGAGATTGATGAAATCACAGATAGTCTTTAACCAAATACCAAGCCTACCTGACAGAAACCACACAACCATTCAAAGGGTCCAGGAGCAAGAGCGATGCATTTTAAACATACTCCCAGCCGTCGGTCTGTCGGTAACAAATTAGACTTGTCACTTTCTCCAAGCAGATTTAGTAAGGACATTACCAATGTTAATGATCTGTGCTTGCCACGGGAGGAAGAAGCTGGAAGCCGAGTCTGGTAGCGCCCAGGGAAAGCTTGCATTTTCTTTTCATTTCTTTTCTTCTGGCTGCACGGGAGCAAGACAAGAGCTGATTTTCTATTGTCATTCTTCTCCCAAGTTAGGGAAATTGTCAGACTGTATGAAAATCTCCTATATATTCTACTCCTCGACAGAGAAGCCAACTCTTAGCCACTATTTGCTCCTATGTGTGAGGTCATGATCTATGAGTTGAGATCATCAGGGGAATGAATCTCAAGGATGAGCTCATGTGTGTAAACGGAAGTTATTTTACAGAATGAAGGGTCTCCTAGCTTGTCCTTGGGGAAGTAATGTTTAAAGAATAGTGTTTTAAACATGATCCAAACTCCCCTGGACCCTGCTTTCCCTGAATCCCATTTTCTAGAGGGAGGAAATTGAAACTGAAGTAAAACCAGGAGCCCAGTGTCGTAACGATGAACTCTCTACATGGAATAGCTTCACCTTTTGGAAGAGAGCTCCCTTCATTTATCCCCAGTAATTAAAGATTTTTTTCCTTAATGGATAGATGCAATGCCAATGATAAGTACACTTTACTTTCTTAAAGCATATTTTTCAAAATTTATTCAGAAAGGCAAACCAGTAAAAATGGGATGTCTCTCCTTCCCAATTGTGGCCACAATTGTGGTTGTACTTCCAACCAGATATGTTGTAGATCATGAAAATCAATCCATCTAAAACTACCAAGCTCCAGCAATTATTTCAGTGACCCAAACTCCAAAATCAAAAAAAAAAAAAATTAATGGTGATGGCTCAGGTTAAAACTGGTTGAAAATCAATTTCACCCACGACTCATACAGATTACTAGATATAGGAACAACTAAAATGTTGTATCACATTAAACAACAAAATGAATTTTGAAGAAAAGACTATAAGGTTGGGTATATTAAAACTGGGGTATTTATGGACCAAAGTCTCCTGAATCTGTCAATAGTTTTGTTTTTACTTTTGAGACTAAACAAGTCCCATGACTCAGGCGGCCCAGAGATCAACAAATGAATTAATAAAAGCCATAATTCGAGATGATTCCAGCAGGAAATTTATTTCATGTTTTTGATACTGTAAGTTCCTTTTTTTTTTTTTTTATTCTTATGGTTGTGCAGGGGGAAGATCAATGGCAAAGAAAGCATGAATCAGAGAGAGAGTCTTTTCTGAGCTCACTGTCCTATAGACATGTTAAAGTCAGGTTTGCTTTCAAGCTCTGATTTGACGTGGCCTGTCACCAGAAAAACACCAAAAAACAAATGGAAAGCAAAACAACAAAAGCCCAAGCAGGCAACTCCAAGGAAGACTTTGAGAAGCAGCTCTAGTTTATTTTTCCCTCTTCTGTGTTCAAGTCATCCCCCACGCCAGCACCGAGACAGCAGGAGAGCCATGTGCTCAACTCTCACTATACGCTATCTTTGCTTTCATTCCCAGGGCTTTGAAGTATTTTACTGCATAAGCATGTACATCAGGTTGAATTTCTACAGGGCAAACTTCAGTTGTTTTTTATTCAGGACTTTTTTTTCTTTTTTTCCCCCCTCTGTTATCTTCTTGTGTATTTCTTATACACATTTCTTCCGCATTTATGTCAGTGTCCATTTCATTTTCCTTCTAAGAGCTGTCCTCCCTGGCCAGCCATTGTTATTCAAGAGATGACTAAGTTCTGTGTGGCATCTCCACTGGGAAGCTGGCCTCCAAGTGAGCAGGTTTGAATTGTAGGTTGGCTGCATTTTTGATAAGTCGTGAACATAATGTACTGTCCACCAGGGATGGAGGAAGCCAGTGGCATTTGGACTGAGCTGCCCAAGGAACATATTTTTCAGACATATTGGATTTTGTAAAGTCTGCATTGGACTTTGCCCCACAGGTATACTACTTATTTATTCCTTTAATTTCCAGGTCTTTGTGGATGGGAGAGGGCCTGAATCTATTGGAGCAAATTACAATGAAGACTTTTACAGTTCTGCTTAAAACCCAAGATGCAAAGGAAATCTAACTGGATATAAATTCTGATCGTGGTGAAAAACGGTTTATTTCCAACACCTTGTACGACTGTGCTCAAAAATCCAGCAGGAAGCAAAGAATAAAAATGATGTAAAACATGCTGATGTATGTATTTGCTAGCTTTTGATGAGGGAGCAGCAAACTCAAGATCTCCATGGTTAGTGATACAAACATCTATTGCTTACTCACAGGTCTGGGAACTGGGTGTGGCTCCACCGGCTCCACTAGGCTTGCCTCCAGGCTGCTCCCTGGCTTCAAGTCGGTGCCACTGGTCATATTCTGGGAACCTCGGGGAGCACTCAGGGAGCAACCACTCTCTGGGGTGTGGTGTTCTGGTGATAGAGGACAGAAGTGGAAGACTTAAGTAGATACATAGATTTCCTCTTAAATCTTCACTTGGAGCAGGCACAATGTCACTCCTACCCATATTTCATCATTCCAAGCAAGTCATATGACCAAACCTGACGTCAGTGGGGCATGGAAAATAGGGTATAATACGAAAACAAACAAATTAATTAATTAATTAAAAGTATTTGGTCCTTATTCCTGGTTCCTGGTATAGAGTTCTTCAAACTCTCAGCATTTACTGTCTTTTGTACACTAATGAAAGGACTCCTGAAGAGGAAGTGGTAGTTTCAAGATGGGTCATGGTCATATGAAAGCCAACAGTGAGAATACAGGGTAGAACTTTCAGCCCTATCCCCTCGAGGGCGAGGGACTGGCGATTGAGTTCAGTCACGAGTGTCCAATAATTTAGTCATTTGTTCCTATATGAGTAAGCCTCCACAAAAATTCTGATGATGGGATTTATAAGGCTTCTGGGTTGATGATTACACTGATGTGCTCTGAGGCACCAGGTTCTGTGCCCCCCAACCTTTACTTATCTGTTATCTGTTATCTGTTATCTGTTCCCGGATTATATTGTTATAATAAACCAGTAACATAACTGAGGCACATTTCTGAGGTCTATGAATCATTCTAGAAAATTATTGGAACTTGGGGTGGGGGGGTTGAACCCCTGAATTGATAGTCAGCAGCCAGAAGTATGGGAAGTCTAGGGATCCATTTGCTACTGACATCTGAAATGAAGATAGTTTTGAGGGACTGAATTTTGCAGGGTCAGTACTAATTATGGGTAGTTACTGTTGGAATTGAATCGAATTGTTGGACACCCAGTCAGTGTTGAAATTAGAGACCTGATATGACATATTTGGTGTCAGAAAACACTACCCAGAAAGGTATTCTAATCACAGGGAAATAAGGGCTAAAGAATGAAAAATACTCATGAGACAATAATACAGTCTACCCCAAGGTACTTTGGAATAGATTTAAAAGAATTACAATTGCTTAGCACTATTGAAGATCCTCAAATCCCAGTTTCCCAGTCTACTCCCTACCCAAATCAAGCAAACAATATCATCTCCATATTTCATAAAAACATCAACATCATTCAGCATTAACAAGAGGAGATCCTTTGTTTCACAGTAAATGTTTCATATATCTTGAAATGATAAAAAAGAAAAAGTATGGGGACATAGTCTGGGTCCCTGGGTAGGCTTCAAGCACTTGAAGGAAGATATTCTATTACTATATTCCCTGTGCTGACTTACACAAAATTTGACACATAGATGTCCCAGGTACCTTTTGCTCATTGCTAACCTATAGTTCTAAGTGGCAGAACTTTTACTCTTATGTGTAGAATTATAAAAGTATCTATTTAAAGAGTGTTTAAAAGAATCCCCCAAAGAATGTCATATATTTGTTTTCTCAAGCTCTATACATGTCTCTGGCTTGTCTCCAACTTAAGTTACAGAGTGAAAAAAAGACAAAGAAATATAAAACAAGTCCAGCATAGTCCTGGGTGCTTACTTTTCCTTAATGTCTTTGATCCTCACGACAGCTCTGTAAGGGGAATATTACCACCCTCATGCTCACCCCCAGTCATCCAGATGAGGAAACTAAGACTCAGAGACAAATGTGACACAATTAGCATATAATAGAACCAAAACTTGAACTTAGTTCTGTACAACAAAAACTTTTCTTTCTACTCAATATTTTTCTACAGGAAAAGTCCCAGGCTCAACCTTGTCTGAAGGAAATACCAACTAAGAAATGCTGTCATATGTATTATGAAATCTATCAATTGTTACCTTAATTTGGAGAAGAAAGGGGTTAAACAAGAATATACTAACCTGGATAAAGGAGGCTGGTAGTAGAAATCTCTACCATAAGTTATTGTCTATAATGAGAGTTTGTTTTCTTATTTTCCAGAGCTCTCTATTACCTTATATTCCAAACAATAAACAACCCCTTAAAAGTGAGCAAAAGACCTGAGCAGACTCACCAAATAAGCACATGGAAACATACCCAATATCATTGATGCAAATTAAAACTACAGTGAAATACTACAATATACCTACCAGAATGGCCAAACTGAAAAAAAAAGACAGATAATAGTATTTTTTAAATAATTTTATTAACATATTATGTATTATTTGCTTCAGTGGTACAGGTCTGTGAATCATCAGTCTTACACAATTCACAGCATGCAACATAGCATATACCCTCCCCAATGTCTATCACCCAGCCACCCCATACCTTCTCCCCCATCCCCTCTGGCAGCCCTCAGTTTGTTTCCTGAGATTTAGAGTCTCTTATGGTTTGTCTCTATCCCCGGTCCCATCTTGTCTCATTTTTTCCCTTCCTTCCCACCAAGACCCCAGCCCTGCCTCTCAAATTCCTCATATCGGAGAGAGCATATGATAGTTGTCTTTCTTTGATTGACTCATTTTGCTCAGCATAATATTCTCCAGTTCCATCCATGTCATTGCAAATGGCAGGATTTCATTCTTTTGATGGCTGCATAGTATTCCATTGCACATATCTACCACATCTTCTTTATCCATTCATCTGTCGATGGACATCTGGGTTCTTTCCACAGTTTGGCTATTGTGGACATTGCTGCTATAAACATTTGGGTGCCTGTGCCCCTTTGGATCACTACATTTGTATTTTTAGGGTAAATACCCAGTAATGCAATTGCTGGGCCATAAGGTAGCTTTATTTTCAACTTTTTTAGGAACTTCCATACTTCTTTCCAGAGTGGCTGCACCAGCTTGCATTCCCACGAACAATGTAGGAGGGTTCCCCTTTTTGTGCATCCTCACCAGCATTTGTCATTTCCTGTCTTGTTAATTCTAGCCATTCTGACTATTGTGAGGTGGTATCTCACTGTGGTTTTGATTTGTATTTCCCTGATGCTGAGGGATGTTGAGCACTTTTTCATGTGTCTGTTGGCCATTTTGATGTCTTCTTTGCATAAATGTCTGTTCATGTCTTCCACCCATTTCTTGATTGAGTTATTTGCTCTGTGGGTGTTGAGTTTGAGGAGTTCTTTATAAATTTTGGATACTGCTCCTTTATCTAATATGTCATTTGCAAATATCTTCTCCCGTTCTGTTGGCTGTCGTTGGTTTTGTTGACTATTTCCTTTGCTGTGAAAAAGCTTTTAATCTTGGTGAAGTCCCAATAGTTCATTTTGCCCTTGCTTCCCTTGCCTTTGGTGATGTTTCTAGGAAGAAGTTGCTGTGGTTGAGGTCAAAGAGGTTGCTGCCTGTGTTCTCCTCAAGGATTTTGATGGATTCCTGTCTCACATTGAGGTCTTTCATCCCAGACAATAATAGGTATTAACAGTGATGTAGAGTAACTAGAACTCCCATACACTGATACAAAGTAAAATTCTGTAACAAATTGTACAACTACTTCATAAAACAGTTCGGAGGTGTTCTAAAATGGTAAATAAACCATATGACCCAACTACTTGACTACTAGATATTTACCCAAGAAAAATAGAAATGTATGTGTATGAAAATACTATACACAAATGTTTATAGCAGCCCGATTTGTAACAAACCCAAACTGGAAACAACCCAAATATCCATCAACAGATACAAGCGTAAATAAAGTGTGGTGTATCCATACAATGGAGCACTACTCAGTGATAAAAATGATCTACAAGTACCCACAACAACATGAATGAATCTTGAAATATTTATGCTGCATGAAATAAGCCAGACCATCCCAAGAAAGTATATGATTCATATGAAACTATAGGATTCATGTGAAATTCTAGAAAATGTTCTGATTTGTGGTGACAGAAAAGCAGATCAGTGGTTGGACAGGGATGGGAAGGAGGAGACATAGGATGGAGGAACTACAAAAAGCATGAGAAAACATTTAGAAGTGATCATTTTTTTTAAATTTGTGGTTGTGATATGCATGCATTCATGGATGTTTATTTATGTTGTCACTTATTAAATAGTACTCTTGAAGTATGTGCAATTTACTGTATGTTAATTACACCACAAGAAAACTATGTTAAAAAGAGTATCATAGGGACACCTGAGTGGCTGGTCGAGCCTCATACTGTTGATTTTGGTTCAGGTCATGGTCTCAGGGTTGTGGGATCAAGTCTGGCATCAGGCTCTGAGCTCAGCATGGAGTCTGCTTGTCCCTCTTCCTCTGCTCCTCCCTCCTGCTTGTGTTCTCTCTCTCACATAAATAAATAAATAAACAAATAAATAAAATCTTTTTTCTTAAAGTGCATCATATAGGCACATTGTGAAGAATAGATTATTTCAGACATGAAATCTCAGAACAGCATCTGACACATTGCAAGCCCTCAATACATGCTAACACCTTACTATTCCTGTTATTGAGGGGGATGCTGCAGAGTCATTGCTGGCATTAAGTATAATCTGAAAAGATCTACTTTCCTTTTTTTTCTTTTGTTTTATTGTGTTCAATTAGCCAGAATATAGTATATATATATAATAAGTTTCTGTCATAGTGTTCAGATTCATTAGTTGTGTATAACACCCAGGGCTCATCACAACACATGCTCTTTTTAATACCCATCACCCAATCACTCTATCTCCCCACCCCCTCCCTTCTGTAACCCACAGTTTGTTTCCAGAGTCCAGATCTCTCATGGTTTGTCTCCCTCTCTGATTTCTTCTCATTTGGTTTTCTCTCCTTTCCTCTGCTCTATTTCTTTTGTTCCACATATGAGTGAAACCACACAGTAATTGTCTTTCTCGACTTATTTCACTTAGCATAATCCCCTCAGTTTCATCCATGTTGATGCAAATGTGGGGCATAAACAATCTTGGAACACTGAAAAAATAAATCATTAAAAAATAAAGAAGTAAATTATGTGTATTCATCCTTTCTGAGGTCTGAGTAATATTTCATTGCATACACGAACCACATCTTCTTTATCCATTCATCTGTTGAAAGACATTCAGCTCCTTCCACAGTTTGGCTATTGTGGATATCACTGCTACGAACATTAGGGGTACATGTGCCCCTTCTTTTTACTACGTCTGTATTTTTGGACTAAATACCTAATGGTACAATCGCTGGGTCATAGGGTAGTTCTATTCTTAACATCTTGAGGAACCTCCATACTGTTTTTCCAGAGTGGCTGCACCAGCTTGCATTCCTACCAACAGTGTAGGAGGGTTCCTCTTTCTCCACAACCTTGCCAACACTTGTTTCCTGTCTTGTTAATTTTGGCCATTCCGACTGGTGTAAGGTGGTATCTCATTGTGGTTTTGATTTGTAGCAATTATCTTTGTATGTCACTGCTGAACTTCAGCAGAGCTGACAAAATCTAGGGCAAAACTGTTAGGCTAACTCTAACCAAAGGACATTTTCTCATGTCCACATTTCACAATGTGAGAGGTATATTAGGAAAACAGAATCTGTTCTTTGAGAAGTCAGATTGTTTCTATTAGGAAGGCTTTTGATAATCTTTAATGAGACACAATACTTTTAGCATTACTGAGCTCAGGAGTTTAAGTTTTCCCCCAACCATCTTCCCTTTCCACCTACCCTGAATGCTGAATGGAATTCAAAAGTTCCTGAATGTTCCACTGTTTCTTAGGGAACCAGAAGTAAAATTAGCCTAATTCTAAGATTAATCAGAATCCACATATTTTGGGGGCACCTGGGTGGCACAGTTGGTTAAGCCTCCAACTCTTGATTTTGGCTCAGGTTGTGATCTCAGGGTCATGAGATTGAGTGCTGTTGGTTGGTACTCAGTGTGGAGTCTGCTTAAGATTTTCTCTCCCTCTCCCCTACCCCTCCCACCACTGCTTGTTTTTTTTTTCTCTCTCTCTTAAAAAAAACCCACATGCTCTGGCAGTTGTGCCAATTTCCCAGGTATTAACAAAAAAAAAGAAAAGAAAAATCCCTTTCTTTTCATTCTTTACTCACACACCATGGTGTTCTATTATCACTGCTTGGTAGTTAGTTCACCTTCATGGTGTACAGATCCCTGTTGAGACCCAAAGATCCTATAAAAGTGGCCTTGGAAATGAAACAATTTACAAGTTTCTCTTTAAATTGGAGCCACAGTAATAAAGGACATGTACTATGAGCACTGGGGACTTGCAAGGAAAGTCACCAGCAAAGTGATTTTAAGCTGAATCTTGGGTGGGAATGTACACATGACTGCATTTGAGAGTTAGGTCATCACTGAATGATCAAAAAAACAAGGAAGAAAGCAAAACTCTACAAAGATTAGGCTTGAAGAAAATTGGTGCTGTCAACATTTCTAAGCTTCTTACATACACTAAATGAGAAGATTGCTCTCAACTTTGTCCTGTCTACCTTACCCATACTCTCTCCATTTTATTGATCAATAGGAAGGAAGAGTGGGTAGTAAAAGGTGAAATTCATCTGATCTTTGTGTTCATCAGGGATGAATTTTACCACTTTTGCCACTTTTTTAAAACAATGCTCCGTGTGGTGGTTTAAAGAGAAAGTTCAGGGACACCTGGGTGGCTCAGTTGGTTAAGTAACTGCCTTCGGCTCAGGTCATGATCCCGGAGACCCAGGATTGAGCCCCACATTGGGTTCCCTGCTCAGCAGGAAGCCTGCTTCTCCCTCTCTCACTCCCTCTACTTGAGTTCCCTCTCTAGCTGTGTTTCTCTCTGTCAAATAAATAAATACAATCTTTAAAAAAATAATAAAGAGAAAGTTCAACTCAGGTTGGATCAAATGTGACCTTGTCCTCATATCTAAATAAACAAAATACAGTTTCATTGAAGGCAGAGCAACTATCTGGCTGACCATCCTACCCCTAACACTGAGAACATATTGACCAATAGACCACACTGTACTTAAAAGAGAAACAGAGACTTCCTCCGAAAAATCCTATTTTACACAAAGTGAAACAGTTATTCATTCATCTCTATTTTATAAATGAGATAAATAAGATACAGATTATAAGTGATTTTCCAAAGAACAAAAAGGTAGTAAGTCATAGAGCCATATTTTTTTATAAGTAAACACGTTATTGAAATATAGCAAGTATACAAAAGTGCCCATGAGTCATAAGTATCCAGCTGGATAAATTTTCACAAATTGAATACCTCAATGTAACTACCACCCAGATCAAAAAACAGAAAATTTTGTGCACCCAGAAGCCTTGTTCATGTCCCATCTCATTAAGTACTTTTCCACAAATCAACTACTATTCTAAGAACTAATATCACAGATTGGTTTGGTTTGCCTTTGGACTTCATCTAAACGGAATGAATGATACAGCGTGTTCCTTTTTTGTGACTGACTTAGGTCACTCAACATCATGTTTGTGGAATTCATACATCCTGCTTGTGTAATAGCTTGTCCACTCTGCTTGTTTTATAATATTATAAATATAACATCACTTATTTATCCGTTTTACTGCAGATGGACATTTAGGTTTTTTGCAGTTTGATGGTACTACAAATCATGCTGCTATGAATAGTCATGAACATGTGTGTTACCTACCCCGTATGTACCTCGCTGTGAAGATGCTGGGTCTGGGATATGCATACATTCAGCTTTAGCAGAAATGTCAGACAGGTTCCTAAAATGGTTGCTGTACTTCATACTCCCACTACTAGTATATGAGGGTTCCAGTGGTTACACATTCTTGACAACATCTGAAAATTTCATTTCAGCAATTATAGTAAACATGCTATGGTCATCATTGTAGTTTTAATTTTCACTCCATGATGGCTAATGAAATTGAATACCTTTAGATATATTTATTTACCACATGGATTACCCTTTTGGGAACTGCCTCTTCAAGAATGACGTCTATTTTTCCTTAATTTTTTTCTTATTGCCTTGCCTCAGATTTTTATATATTCTGGACATGAATCTTTTGATGGAATTTTGTATTAGAAGTATCCCTTCTACTCTTTGGCTTACTTTTTATTTTCAGATATACATTTGATAAATAAATGTTCTTACTTTTAATGTTTCCTTTTATAAATCAATTCTTTTTTAATAAGTATATTTTGTTTTATTTAAGAAAACTTTGCCTACTCTAAGATCATGAAATCATTCATGTTTTCTTCAAAAAGGTTAATGATTTTATCTTTCACATTCAGATGTACAATTCATCTAAAATTGATTTTTATGTAGAGTGTGTAGTAGGGGTTAAGATGTATTTTGTCCATATGAAATCCAATTAACCTTATACCACGTAATTTGGGGGGGGACTACTTTTCTCCTATTTCTTTGCAGTGGCAAGTTTTCAATAAATCAAATGACTACATATAGGTCTTTAATTTATTTCAACACCCTGCTGTCTTTCCTCACACTAATAACACACTATTTTAATTATGTAGCTTCATGCTGTCTTAATATCTGTTGTAGAAAGTCCTTGACTTTTTTTTAAATCTTTTAATATTTGTCTTGTCTCTTCTTGGGCCTTAGACTTTTTAAAATAAATTTTAGAGTCAAATTATCAGTTTCCAAAACAAAGCAAAACAAAACAAAAATCCTTCTGGGATTTTGACTGAGACAGCTTTGAATTGAAATAATTAATTTTTGGAAGAATTGACATCGTGAAATATTGGGTGTTCTAATTTATGGCTATAATAATAATTCTTTCCGTTAGTTTGGGTCTTTTAAAGTTTATCTCAGCAAGTAGAATTCAGTATAGAAATCCTGTCCGTATTTTATTAGATTTATTCTTAAATAGTTGATATTATTTATACTACTATAAAAACTAATTTTTTAAAGATTTTATTTATTTGACAGAGAGGAACACAGACAGAGAGGGAACACAAGCAGGGAGAGTGAGAGAGGGAGAAGCAGGCCTCCCGCCGAGCAGGAAGCCCAATGTGAGGCTCGATCCCGGGTCTCAATCCAGGGTCTCCGGAAAAATGACCTGAGCCCAAGGCAGTCGCTTAACCAACTGAGCCACCTAGGCACCCCTATAAAAATTAATTTTAAATAAATTTCAAAGAAAATTTGTTCTACATGATATATAGAAATACAAATGATTTTTATATGTTAACCTTGAATCCAGTAGCCTTATTAAATTGTTACTTCCTTTAGTTTTGTGTAGATTTCTTTGTTTATCTTATTCACACCCCAAGGACTTGTATGGATAATAACATCTTTTTTATTGTTACTAAAAAAAATTTTTTTTCCAGTGTTCCAAGATTCATTCCCCATTCCCCACACCCAGTGCTCCATGCTTTAGGTGTCCCCAGTACCCACCACCAGGCTCTCCCATCCCTCCACCCCCCTCCCTCCAAGTCCCTCACCTTGTTTCTGTGTCCAAAGTCTCTATTGTTTCGTTTCCCTCCCTAGACTACCCTAGTTCCCATTTACTTTCCTTCTCCCACTGTCCTCCAGTTTACCCCTCATGCACCGCAAGTAAGTGAAACCATGCGATACTTGACTTTCTCTTCTTGGCTTATTTCACTCAGCATAATCTCTTCCAGTCCAGTCCCTGCTGCTACAAAAGTTGGATATACATCCTTTCTGATGGAGGCATAGTATTCCATTGTATATATGTACCACATCTTCTTTATCCATTCATCTGTTGATGGTCACCTTGGCTCTTT